>ML685799.1:775164-841330 GCA_007922175.1 Pelusios castaneus | reverse complement strand
TAGATAGATAGATAGATAGATAGATAGATAGATAGATAGATAGATAGATAGATAATACAAGTTATTAATATGCTATAAATTTATATGCTAGCCAGCGTATATTAGTCAACAGCTTCCAATTCCAGTGCAAACATAACTTAAGATGGAGAATTCACTGCTCTGTCTGAGTTACAAGTTCTATTAGTTGGGGTTAAAATTTGTTGGACCTTGCATTTGCCTGGAGAAGTGAGCAAGAGGGTCTTTCTGAGAGTTCCTGTGTGTAGAGTCTAGAAACTGAGGTGAGCTGTCCTGGCCCTTCACAAAGGCTGCTATCAAACATCAGTGGTTTAAATGCCACCCACAAAAGACTGCAAGAATTCAGTGAGGGTACCTTGCTGAGGGGTAAAGCTGGAGTGCAGGGGCAGGGTCATGCATCTGGGCATTCCCTGATCTAGGGACGTGGGAAGAAGCTTGAAATTCATCTGACATATTAATGGAGAGGGACCCAAGCATTATGACAGCCAGGGCTGTCGTAGCAGCACTGTTTATGAGAGAGAGCACAGTGTGTTTCTCACTCAGAAACAGACTGCATTTGAGACAAAACTCAGAGCTGCAGTTGCCTTACAGGTGTCCTTGCAACAGGCAGAGAGAGATGTGCGTTCTCTACAGGTGCTACGCACACTAAGCAGAATGATAATTCCCCTTCGCCATTTTCAGCAACATTGCTACCTATGCCCTGGTGGATGATTAAAATCTGCCGTTGATTAGCTTTGCCTGTGAGCTACGTTGATTTCATTGAGCTGGCTTGCAGCGTAAATGAGAGCAGAATTTTATCCCCGTGGTGCTAAAAGGTCCATACAATCTCCCCGTCTGGATGCTGGATCCTCCAAAATTTGAATCCAGGGTTTTGGTGCAGTTTATTATAAAGACAGGGCTCTTTGCAAAACTCTGAGCCAGTTCCAGATTCTCATTACAAACCCTCCAGGAGGCTGAGTGCGTTTGAAGCTAGGTGTCTTGGTTAGGGCTCTTGGGGTACGGCCACACTGGAGCCTTAGGTCAACGTAAGGATGGTTAAGTCGACCTACAGACGGCTGCATCCACACTGGGCACTTATTAAGTTAACTTAAGCGCTTCCTTAAGTCAACTTAATAACACCACCTCTGAAGGTCAACTTTAGGCTTAAGTCGACCTTATTAAGTCAACTTAAGTCAACTTAAAGCCAGTGTGGACGGGTATGTCTACACTACAGGCTTTAAGTCAACTTAACAAGGTCAACTTAAGTCGAGTTTAAGTGTAGACGTTCCGTTAAGTCAACTTAACAAGGTCGACTTTAAGTCAACTTAAAGTCAACTTAATGGAGTCGACTTAACTTAACAAGTGTAGACATAGCCATAGACCGGAAGAGGTCATCACAATCATCTGATTTCCTGCACATCGTAGGCCACAGAACCTCGACCACCCACTCCTGTAACAGGGCCGTAACCTCCGGCTGAGTTACTGAAGTCCTCAAATCTTGACCTAACGCACACCTAACATGGTTGCAGCTATATCGGCAAGGCTGTGCTTTTCCCAAGGTAGCTTATTTCAGCCCTTCCAAGTGAAACAAGCGAAAATGGGGAAAGGTATGCATCAGAGTCTTCTGCCCAACACAGTCACAAACCACACTTCATTATACCCTGCAAAAGCTTATGGCCTGAGAGACAATTTCAGATGTGGGAGCAATTTGGCTGATCCTTGGAAACTGATACTCAGCTGACATTAATGGTCTCCACTGACTTCAGTGGAGGTCTGCACCAGCTAAGAACCTGACCATTGACTTTAACAGAGCCATATCAATTTGCATTAGCTGAGGATCCATAAGTGTCAACAGAGCTACATCAGTTTATGCCATCTGAGGAACTCACCCATCAACTTCAGTGGCGCTAACAAACTTGCTAAGAAATTGCTCCTTTTTTCATTCTTCTACTCTAAAAAAGCCCTCAAACCCCATACATATATTCAAACTTTTAGCTCATTTTAGAGAGGGGGGAGGTGGGAGAAGACATGGGACACAATTGGATTCCAAAAAGCCCCTGGAAATTGAAACATTAATGAATCTAGGCAATGCTAAACACAAAAGCTGTCACTTCATCTAAATGTTCTTGTTGCTTCCATCACATCCCACAGCCATTATTATGCTTCCCTCTCGGGAAGACACTTTAGAAGATTAAGATGCCATTGTTAAAGTGGAATTCCCAAAGGGGGGGAGGGGGCTGAGTGGAAAGTCAGTAAAGAAATATAAAGAACAAATAGCCTCGGATGAATAACGCTACGGATGAATAACGCACATCGTGGGGGCATGGCATTCATTTGATCAAAACGCAAATGGAAATTTCACAACATGCTGCCACAGTCTAAAATGCCTCTTCATGCACGCTTTGGAGAATTTATACCCGAACGCCCGGGCCTCCTCTCACTCACATCAACAGACCTGTGCTGATGTTCACAGCATGACTCCTGATTCACACTGAAATGAGAGAGGACCGAATTAGGGCTTTAGGGCCTAGTCCTTAGGTCCATCCTAGTGACACAAAGCAGTGATGAAACGTTAGAAGGCAGGGAGCTAAGACTGAAGATGAGAGCGTGCACATCTGAAAGTTGCTAGCTTGGTGTGATTGCCTCTTGTACCATTCCTGCTTGCCAGCAGCTTTAAGGACCTCCTAAGATGTTCTGCAGAACAGCTTTGACAATCAGATGGCCTAGATCGCACACTCTGACAAAGCTGCTCTCACCTGGGAACCATATTGCAGACCGGGACCACTCAGAACTTCATAGTAACAGCCAAGCTGGAACTCAGCGCTTTCTGCTCCAGAAGCAGACCGCCCTGGCCATGCAAGCTAGAGGAAAAACTTCATTTAGTGCTGTTTGACCCACCATTCTGATGCCAGCTAGTACAGATGTAAGGCTGTGGTCTGATGCTCTAAAGAGAAGGAACTTTCTGGCGCCATCTATTGATAAACTACAGGAAGGGACAGAATGTGTCAGGCTTTATTTGGAGGTTGCTAAGCACCATCTCAGGATGAAGGTCATTTTGCTTAAAGTTCATTTCAGTTTTGGGGGCAGGAGTAGTAGAATGCCATTGACCTTATCATGTGATAAAAGGGCAATGGAGCGGTACTGAATGTGCCCCGAGCGAAGGGTCAACGTAACCAAATCCTCATTCACGCACCTTTGGACCCCTGACCCCTCCAACCACCACCACCACACACGATACTACAAGAGCTGAAATGATTAGAGCTGAATTAGGTGGACTCTGAACACCCAGCTATGGCATCACTGGGCAGGTGGCGTGGAGACAGCACCTAATGCCCTAGAGCTGTATTCGCTAGGCTAGGTTGCGCGGTGGAGTCATGTTCTGGGCGTGGCACAGTGGCAATGTTGCGGCCAGAAGTGGCAGTCGGGAAAGAGATGGCGTAGAGTTGGTAGTCAGGCATCTCTTCCTGGAAGCCAAACACAGCCCCGTGGGGCTGGAAATGAACCTGCTCAAGTGAACTCCTGGCCTCTGGGACTTCTAACCACTGGCACCAAACTGTGAGTGGGGAGCAGCAGAAAGGGAAGGGGTGTCTTAAAAGGACATTTGTCTATTGGATGTTTGCACTAGCAGATGGGGAAACTGAGGCAAGGGACTCCTGGCCAAGATACAGGTGATGGGTGGGCATTTTCCTTTTTTAAACCCTATTATTACTGTACTGTTGTGTTTCTCAGGTTGAAGCTGGTTTCATTTTTCCCTTACTAAATTTTCTTTGTTTCATACACAGTCTCCTTCCTTGCAAGAGGGGAAATAGTGCCTGTTGCGGGCACCCAAGGAAGGTATCTCGTTTTCCGTAGCTGCTGGACAGGTTCTCAAGCTGATGATGTTTGTTAATTTCAAGAGGAAGCCTTAGCTATTTGAACCTGTTGCTTTTCCTTCTGACAAGAGCTGGCAAAAGAGCTGCACACATACACACCGGCCTGTTCATGACAATGCTACAGCTGTACATTGATCACGATGCAGGGGGTTTGTGTCATGATGTTTCGGTTTTGCAGTAAAATCTTAGAATCCAATACCAAAGCGAAAAACATGGTACAGAGCCGGCTATTTGCCTGTTCACTCCAGAGGGGACCAGGGGTGGATAAAACATTTATGTTTTTGTGTTATACGCGTCTTGTCAGATGTCAAATGGATGTTTATCTTTATCTTTATCTTTCTTATTAGTCAATATCCTCTCTTTCTTGTTTCCCATTAATAAAATCACCCCGAAACGGATGACTCCATCTCCGGATTTATGACTTGACCGCTGTAGTGAATTTCTCTGCACAAGGCTTTCATATGATGGAGTAAGACAAGAGCAGAGCAGTCTGAAGGCTGCAGCTTTAGGAATCTCTAGTATGGCATACTTCAAAACACACCCAAGCTATCAATTTCACCAAATATTTCTCAGTAAGTTTAATATTTTGTGAAATGCAGAAAAGTTTAATTGAGATGACTCCACAGTGCAATGCTTCCAGTGACCTACAAGAACACATTTAGTCTATTTAAACAACACTCCTGGCCTGGTCCGACGCCTCTTCACAGCTGTTTGGGGTGTGAATTGGTGTTTGCTCTGTTAAGTCTCCTGTTGTTCAAAGTTTTTGTTTACCCCAGGCAAACGCCTGCTCCGCTGGGGTTGCTAACACTTCATACTTCGCACAGGTTTATCATCATGTTGGGGCGTTTCATCTTGAGTTGTTATAAAGCACCTTTCTCCCAGCACCAGGGATTCCTATCATGGGTGTAGCTGGCCCTGGCCACCCGGGGCACAAGCACCTGTGTCCCGTGTCCAAGGCCGGATCGCCAGCAGCAGGATGGTGGGAGCCCATTCCAGCCCCGGGGGCCAGATCGGGGCCAGGGGCAGGGCCTGGGCCCCAAACCTTTTTTCGGGGCAGTGACACCCCTGATTCCTATGCAACTTTTTGATAACTTAGAAAAATCACTTTAACTGTCATTTTTGTTCCATCGGGGCCTGTGCCCTGGTGCTGGAGATATTGAGGTGACAGCACCCTGGATGCATCTGAGAACGCTGTAATGTTGCCTTATTCTAGATAAGTGGGTAAGACTATCAGGGGCCCCCTCCGTGCTGGCGTTAGGGTTCCAAGCTCAAAGGAACATCTGGATCTCCCCATGTGCATTATATACTGTTTCTACGTGAGCTGCTGTTATTCACCGCACAGCCCAATCCTCCAGGCCTTAGTCAGACCAACTCAAGACAGTGGAAGATTAGCTGGAGTGAGCCCCAAGACAGTCAACTCTTCCCACCCAAAGAAGGGAGGGTCTCGGGTGATGCAGTCCTACACAGTTCTGTTGCATGGGAGTTTGTGAAGAGAAGTCCAGGCTGCCTAAACACCAAGAAGCTGGCTTCCACGCTGGCCTCTATTGACTTTCATTCTTGGAAACGTCTTGGGGCCTATAGACAGGTGGCACTTCCTGGTGATGGAATTGGGGAATTTTTCAAGCAGGACCCCTGCCTGGTAGCCTGTGCTCCGTCTTTTGAGTCTCTAGTTTGGACCTCAGTCCTCTGGCTGAGTCCTTCTCAGTTGTCCACTTCTGGGATACAGACCGGTCCAGGCCAGCCCTCTTTGATTCAGTGACCACCACTAGTCCAATGATAGCACACTGGCAGTCTTGGGGAGGCAAGAGGGACCCGGGCCAGCCCATTTCTTCAGGCCCAAGCCCAGGGACTCTATGCGCCACTCTGGCACCACCTTGACCTCCACTCCAATTGAATAGGTCCCCTGGGCCATGTCCATGTCTTCTCCAGGTATCTTATCTCCCATATATCAGGGACTGGGTTCCAGCTGAACCCTGGCAGTCTGCAGGGAGCTGTCCCTGGTCCTGTCTCTGGCAGGCCAAGAGCTCATCCTTCCTTCCCACAGGCTAGAGGAAGCCTGCCCAGAGCAGGGGCTGGAGCCCTCTTATATACCAGGTTCCTGAGCCCTAATTGGCTCTGCAACCACCTGCTTCCATTGGCTGCTTCCCTCCTGCAGGGTTTTTAAACACTTGCATACTGAAGTGGGGAAACTACCCTGCTACAGGGCCAGACGGGAGAAGGAATGGGTGTGTCCAGGACACTGATGACTATTGGAAAAGCCTGCCTTCTCTGGAGGGGTACAGCAGCCACAGATCCTTCAGGAGGGCAAAGTTCAATGATGGCACTGAATGGCCCGTCTTCCTCTCTGCAGCATCATGAAGGGCTCTGCCCACCCAGAACCCTAAAAGTTTTCCTTCATGAAGCCTATTTACCCTGGCTTTTACAGGAGTCAGGACTCAGGTCTAGGAAAGCACAGATGGTCTAACCCATAAACGAGCCCTGCTTTTTCTGTCCTGTTAAACACGGAGCTTGCCTACATATGTAATTTTAGCACTTGGAGTGCAGAAGGTGGGGACCTGCAACAGGCTTTAAAATCCACTGGTCCTAAAGCCTTGTCTTAAAACTCTCCAGAGCTACCAGTTTCCTGGCTACCAGTTTGGAGGTTGCCACCACCTAGATGCAAAAAAATATCTCTGGAAACCCAGGAAGGCACACTTGAGAATTCCTTCCTGCGAGGTACCCTCAATTGCCTCTATTCCTCCTCAGGAGAACAACTGAACCCCAGCTGGGATACCAGCTGAAAACAGGACTGAATCCCCTTTCGGCAGTTGACTGGGCAGTCTGAGGCATAGCACACAGAATCTCTTACCTTTTAGGACACCGAACCAGAACTTCTTTTAAAAGAATAATTTTTCTTTTATCAAGAGGGACAGCTAAGAAACACAGAGAGTTGCTTCTCTGGGATTTAACTTGGACAGTTACAGGATAGTGGGAGGGGTACATGTGCTCAGCACAGAGGAATCCAAGAAAAAAGAACCAAAGCAAAGAAATACCCTGAATGCATCTAGCTAGTCCCTGTTCTACTCACGCATGGATGGTTATAGGTTTAATTTCTTCTTCCGCATGGATGTCACTGGATTCTCCAGACCTGGCTCCCTGAGCCTCTTACTGGTCCTTCCAGGAGCTCTGCTGCCACCAAACAAGAAATAGGCATTCAAAAACCTGTACTCTGTTTCTATTGGATCTCCTGGGACTTTTCTAGGACTCCCTGTCTATGGTGTTAACCCCTTCTCCCCCAAGGTTACTACAACATTAACACTTCATTCGTGGCCAGCCAGGGTGTAAATCTATCCCCCACACACCTGCTGCACACCAGGTGTCCATATGGCCCCCACTGTCCTGCACTCAAAGTTCCTGGGTGCTGTTGATCTGCTTCTGTTTCAGAATGGTTGATCTGGGGATCTTTCCACTCCTGGCAATAGGATCCACATGGACTGTAAAGGAACGCTGGCACTGCAGAGAAATATTCACAGCACCGAGCGTCAGAGCTCTGGTCAGTTGACTGAGGCTGGTGACGGTCGGGGAGCAGCGTAGACGTCCAAGCTCACACTGGAGCTGGAGCTTTGGAAACCAGCGAGGAGGGGGGGTCTTAGAGCCTGAGCTTCAGCTGGAGCAGGACCGTCTACATGGCAATTTTTAGCCCCACATATCCAAGTCAATTGACCCAGGCTTACAGGCATTAAGGCCAGAAGGGACCATCTCAATCATCTAATCTGAGCTCCTGCACATCGCAGGCCATAGAATCTCCCCCACCTTGTAACAGACTTGGCAGAGTTACTGAAGTCCAACTTGGGGTTTCCTTTGCCGTGTAGACAAACCCTAAGTGCTTGTTTATCCCAGCCCTGATGTGGGCCAGTTTTTCCTGTCATGTTCTGTAAACAGAGGCCCAAATTCAGCCACTTGGCTCCCAAACTCTATGCACTGGAATCCCAATTCCAGCTTAGATACTTAATACGGCCCCCATCACCGTAGTATCTGATCAGCTCACAATATTTCATGTATTTATTCTTGGAACAGCCCCGGGCAGCGTTATTAACCCTGACCCCAAACATTCAGAACGAGGGAGTCCACCCCAACCCAACATCATGAGATTGGCTTCAAAAGTGTGAGGTGGTTTGTTTGTTTGTTTTTTTAAATTAATAAATATTGGGATCTTTTTTATTTGTGTTCTGGGTTGCCATCCTTTTAGCTGCACTTGTTCCAAGCTTTCAAGTTTTCAAGTTTTCCTCTGCCACCATGATTTTAAATAAAAGCCGAGGATCTTGTGAGGTACAGTGATTCCAGCAGCTGGGGCTTTAAGGAAAACGCTCAAGCTGGCAGCAATGGGGAACTGAGAGGCAGAGGCCAATCACTGCAGAGAATTTGTAGCAGTGTAAACTCGTTGTATAGATGACACACAAAGACACACACGCAGATAGCCAAGTGGAATGACCTTTGAGGACTATTCATTCACCAGCTGATCTCCCCAGAATACACCGCAGCAGCTGAAAACGGAGCACAATGGCACCTAGGCATTTCCAGTTGCCCCTCCCCCCCCCAGTTCCTTTAAAGAGAAATCAGAAAGGCTTTAAGAGCCCGGGGCGTGATGTCAAGCTGTGAGCTGTCGGCGTGCCCCCTTCTGCACCCCGGCCTGCCATTCTGGGCTTTGTTTGACTTTGTCTCTTTGCCAGCTGCAGGAGCAGGTGCGGAAAGGTCGGCGGGAGCTGTTTTGATTTACAGAGAGGTTTACAGCTCAGCTTTTATTGCCTGAATGCGAGAGTACAGCCCCAATGGGCCAGAAGCCACAGCTGGTTGTGAAAACAAAGGTGATTCACCCCACTGACTCCACAGAATATGGGGCTGGGGGTGTTCTGTACAAACAGCAGTGCGATCCCCCCTCTCTTCCCACACAGGAAAGCCAGTAACTTTAACCTCTCAACACGAGATCCAACAACTCCGATACACCAGGCCGGATCCTGATCTCATCCTGGCAGGGTCCCATTGGCGTCACACCTGATTTCTACTGCAGAAATCTCAACGAGGACCACAGCCTGCCACCTCACCACCAAAGGACATGATGATCTCCTTAAGAAAAGTGCCTGACCTCAAGTTCCAGAGATCAAAGGTTGGGCTGGGACTAGGGCAGAGGTGTAAACTGAATCCCGGGAGCTTTATGAACAAACAAGGCAGGTTACTTCACAAACAGTTCAACGTACAGCAGTGCTCTCTCAGTGCTCCTTATATTTCATGTCAAACCAGAAATAATATCTTTCCTATTTCTTTGTGGCTGGCTTGATGCCCTCTAACAGCCAGGCAGATAGACACATGTGCGCGCGCACACACACTGGCTGGGTAGACATAAAGAACAAGGTTCTGAGCAGTTCTTAACATCATGACTCTCAACAGGCTATGCCCGGGATGCCTAAAGATCATCTAAAGCCCAGACTGAGGACCAATGTCCACAGCTCTGCCCTTCAGTCCACGATCCACCTCACAGGTGTGGCTCATCTGTTCAGGAGCTGGAGCGTTCTCAGTGTGTTGGTCCCAGCTTGTGGAATGGACTGGTCCCGCATCAAAAAAACGCTGCCAGCCTCACGCCCTTCCACCTTGGGAGTCTACGCACATCTTCCACCTGGCCCCCCGCTAACACAGACGCAGGACAGCAGACATCACATCACATAATCTACATGCAATTTTCCCCCTGGAGAAAGAAGAAGGGAAGAACCCCGTGCAATCAATTCCACACAGATTATTTAACATGCCGTTGGAAGGCGCTCAGGCTTGGTGGCCTAAGAAGAAAAGATGGTGTCCAAGTTTAGCTGCTTTAATAAGGTTTGAAGTCAGCATATTTTCAGACCAGAGCACTCTTCATCCCGGCCCCTGAAGCCTGCTGCCAGCCATCATCCTATGAAATATGTTTATTAAGAGAACATCAATATTTCACCTGGCTAGTTCTGCTCGTAGATTTCCATGGTGTCCCTTGGCACAGCAGCACTAATTAAACTACAGGTTAACGATGCTGAGTCAAGCCCCTGCCCACCTTGTCCGGCAAAGGCAGGCTTTCTAACTAGAGTGGAGGAGACGCAGGGAAACCGGGCTTCCGAGTTCAAATATCTTGGATGGGTCCAATGGGAAATCATTTTAATGGTGCCCTGACACGGCTGCCGAGGGAGGCGGGGGGGGGGGGGCTGAAAGTAGGTCTCGTTTATCAACACTTATGCTGTGCAGAGGGAAGGAATGAGGATTTTCACCTCTCCCTGGACAGTCCAACCAAGAAAACAAGTTTGTCTTGTGGCGCTAACTCAGTCAAAGGCTCTTTGCTCGAGCAAGGGACAAGTCAAAGGTGAAGGCCAAATAGTGAAGCCTTTACTCTCAGCGACAAGAATTTACTCCCCCAAGTAGCCCCATTGAAGACTTCAGCTAGGCCAACTTCTGCACCGTTCCCTACCTCAACACGCCTCTCCCACTAGCAGATGCTGGTCAATCACATTCACCCCCACCCACCACAAACTTCTCAACGCCCAGCCCCTGAAATGGGAGAGAGGGACTCTCCAAATGAAGGCCAACACACCTGGAAAGGAGAGGCACAATGAAGGACCTCCAATGTTTAACAGCACACGCGGTTCTATGGGGCAACCAGGCCTGCTCCTCATCAGCTCCCTGCCCCACCTGCCCCCATCATCCTCTACGCCAGAGGTGGGCAAACCATGGCCCACAGGCCAGGAGTCCTTCATCTGGGCCTCCAGCTCAGCCTGGCTGGAGCCCGGCAGCTGCTCCCTCTGCCCAGTCCTGCCTCTTCCCCCCATCCCCTCTCCACCACATGTAGCAGTGGTGTCCTGGCTGGCCCAGAGCGTGGCCGCTGCATGCCACACCTCTCCCACCATGCTCCTCCCTTCCTCCACCCCTTTCTGGCTCATCTAGATGCTCCTCCCTTCCTCCACCCCTTTCTGGCTCATCTAGATGCTCCTCCCTTCCTCCACCCCTTTCTGGCTCATCTAGATGCCAATGTGGCCCTCAGGCCAAAAAGTTTCCCAACTCCTGTTCTACCCCAACCATCACCCCCAGACCCACCCCCACCCCCTAAAAGTTGCCCCTACAGCCCTTCCACCCCCAGACTTGGCCCACCACACCTAAGAGCTCTCCCCTCTTGCCCCCAGTTGGGTGTGGGGAAGAGTCTCATGAAGGGGGAGTGTGTGCGAGGGAGGCACCAACCCTGCCTCCTGGTTCTGCCACTGGCCAGTGTTGACGGATGACCCCTCCCCAGACAATGCCCTTGCAGGCCACCAAGCCAGCTTCTTAGCTAAGCGCCCAGCCCCTAGTGGGATACAAAGGGCAGGAACTGCCCTGTCCTCCATCCAGCAGCCCTGTCAGGATTTGCAATGGCAATGTGAGACAGCTGTAATAAACGAGGCCCGGTGAGAGATGGCCTGAACAATGCAGGACACTGGAGAGACACAACCCTCACGTTTCCTGCTGCCTTTTATAGGAGAATCACTAATTACCTCCTCCTACCTAGCTGGATCTACTAATGGAAGCTCAGACTCTGTCCCAGTCTGAGATATTTTTACAGGTTGGGTCGTAAAGGAGCAGGGCAGCCGCTTACGATTAGAAATGGTTTAGCATGGAAACACTTCAGAATCCAAAGGGGGAGCTGTGTTAGTCTAGGTCAGCAGGACAAACAAGGAGTCCTGTGGCACTTTTAAAGACTAACAAATGTATTTATCGCATGAGCTTTCATGGGAGAAAATCCCACTTCGTCAGATGCTTTGAAGATGTGCAATAAATAAATTGGTTAGTCTTTAAAAGTGCCGCAGGACTCCTTGTTTGTTTTACTTCAGAATCGTACGTGTTCAGCTCAAAAGGGACTGTTCAACCGAAAAGCAGGAAGTAATTTGTGTGAATGTCATCATGATAGGATGGGTTTCATGATTCTAAGGAAAGGAAGACGTGAGAGGAACAAAATAATGACAATGGACTTCAGAAAAGCACACTTCGCCAACTCAGAGAACTGGTGGGTCGCCTGGGAAGAAAATCTAAGGAGAAAGGAGTTTAGGGACTGGTAGCTTCTCAATGAGATAATACGAAAGGCACAACCACAAGCCATCTTGAGGAGAAGGAAAAATGGGAAGAATGGTAACGGACCAATATGGCACCATCTGGAGCTCTTTAATGACCTGGAAATCACAAAGAAACCCTACAAGTAGTGGAAACATGGACAAACTGCTGAGGTGAAGTACAAATGAACAGCACAAGGGAAATGTGGACTGGATGAAATCACTACAAATTGGGTGCAAATCTGGTTGAAAGGCCATACTCAAAGAGTGGTTATCCATGGTTCGCTGCTAAGAGAAAGGACGTATTTAGTGGAGTCCTGCAAGGGATCAGTCCTGAGTCAGGTACTATTCAACATTTCCATTAATGCTTGGATACTGGAGTGAACCAGCAGACCACCCTTCCTTCAAATAGACTAGCCTCCCTGGAGACCCCTAGGGAACGGATTCTCAGAGGACAGGTGCTCAGCACTTTGTGAAAACCAGGTTCCATAATTACAAAAGTTCAGGTGCCTTTTTTTTTTGAAGCCTCTGTCTGCAGCATGCCATCTGCCGGTTATAGCTGGACACAAAAGCCCAGGAGGTAGCATGAGAGACTCTTCTCAGGACCTTCCAGTTGGGGCAAGGGCTGGAAAGTTCACCAGGAAGCTTGGTCTGGGGAGATTTCTACCCTGAGAGCACCTCAGAGAAGTTGGAGTTGGGTTCTGGGAAGCAGGCCAGCTTCTGAGTTTTTGCCTTATCCCAGCTGAACTGAAGGTCTGAGTCTTGTGACTTTCACCCAACACAAGACATAAGCAAACTTCCATCCAGCCTGCACAAACACCTCCTCCTCTGAGATGCCATCACTCGTTCCAAAGACGTTACCGTAGTTGTGTTAACTTTGCTCCATGTTGCCTTTTGTTACCATCAACGCAACTCCTCACTCTAGCAACTGGCTGGGCTTTGGAAGGGAGGACCTCGGAATTCTAACACCTCCCAGCCCCCGTGGACTTTCTCCTGGGCGCATCTCATAACCTGGCTGCCTCGGTTTCCCCATTCTGTCATCTGAGGACAATCAAACGCCCTCATCTACCACAAATGGGTTGTGTTAAATATTGGTTAATAAAGGCCAAATCTATCTCTGAGGCAACTTAATTAAGGTGGTGGTGTTCACTGGCGATAGTGTTTGCCCTGAGTGTCTGCGAATAACTGGAAGAGACAAAAGACCAGATTTGTAAATGTACGGGGGCAGCAAAAGAGGCAAATAGGTGCCTGGGTGCTTTTAAAAATCCCACTCAGCGCCTATCTTGGGCCTAAATATCTTGTACAATTTGGCCCAAAGTGCTCCTTCTAAGCAGGAGGGTTCTAGTGAAGCGTGTCTGTGTGTGTGTGTATGTATTTTGGAGTTTGCAACAGTTCCTCTTCTTGGTGTGACTTTCAATAGCCAGCTTTTTTTTCCTGAATGAGAAGGGACATCTCGGCCCTGTGACGTTACCAGCTTCTTCTGATTTCATTTTAATGAAATCATGTCCAAATGAAGGCTCCGCGTCTGGAGTTACGATTCAGACCCCGTGATCACTCATTTTTATATATACACAAGGGAGGGGGGGAAGCGTTTCCATAGAGAGAAAAAATATCACAGCCCTCTTAATAACAATAAAAGAATAGGCAGGATACAGAAGTTCAGGCTAACGTTCCTGATGTATTTCTCTTTACTCTGAGACGGCGGCTGGCAACAGTGAGCTCTCTCCCTCCCGATCACAGAAGACGTGCAGGTGAGTGCATTGCTGGGGATTCATTTATGAAAAAGCAACCAGCTTCATTTGCACAAAGTTTAAATATTTCAGGGCTTCTCATGGGTGCTCAGGTTCCTGCAGAGTGCCGTCTTTCTATGCAAAAGGAGCCAGGCATGCTATCAAAAGGCAGTCTAGGAAACTGTATTAAGAGAACAAATTGACTCTGTCTTTAGAGTTGCTTAGGCAAAGGATCTGCTAATTCTGGGGATGGGGAAAAGAGATGGCTTTGAAATTTTTCCACAGCTATCTTGAAGGGAGACACAAAATGCTGTTTCCAAACACAGCATGGGAAAGCAAAGAGAGGGGCAGCCCCATGGATAAAGTCTTGGTTCAGCAGCAATGGGCAATTGGTTTATTAGTTAGGCAAGTGGATGTGTCCATGGCTGAGATCCAAATCTGTAATAATTTGATTTTTCTGTAACTGCTTTCGAAGGGGAAGCAGAGCAGGGCAAATCAGATCCAGATAACTAGCTCTAGCTGGAGTCATTGTTATGGGGGGGGACCAATAATAAGTGAAGAAAAGCTTTAGTCCCAACTTATTTGAACTGTCTTGCATGTCTGCTTCACTTTTCCTCCTGTCTTTAGTAGCTAAGAGGCTGGAGTAGGTCCCCAGCCAGTGTAAATTCTGACAGCTCCAATTGTCTGTAGCTTTTTCCTATTATGTCTGCAAATTGTCCATTGGAGCTGCAGCAATTTGTTCCAGCGGAAGATGTGCCCCTAAAGGTACCTGTAGCTCACATCTCGTAAATGTCAGAATCAGACTCAGTCCCAGCCTCTTTGGAAACTCTTTTGCTGCTTCTTTTTGCTGAATCCCACTTTCCTTTGGCGGCAGCTCCCAGGAGCAATATTTTGCCCTAGGATTCACAGGGACGAGAGCCCCAAGAGGATGGCTTCCAAAAGGTGTTTTTTTGCAGAAGCCAAGGAAAGGCTGATTTATTTGGAGTTTGAGCAGGGGGGTGGACAAGTTGACCTCCTGAAGTCCCTGCTAACCCTGATCTTCTATGATTCTATGAAAGGGAACTCATAACTTTGCCTCCGGCAGCATGTTGTGGTGAGATTTTGCCCTGATTGAATTTGTTAGGATATTAATCATGCGTTTGGGGAGTTGAAAACTGACAGTGCCTTGGGCACATTGCATTTGCATTTTGTCACGCTCGGCCGTCCCCACTGCCACTGACAACAGGGAGCCCCCCAAAGAGTTTTCAAAGATGGAACAAGCTGGCCCCATCGCGGCCTGCCTTAGACTTGACGTGTCCGATCTCCGATGACTGCACCGAGAGTGTTACCAACTGATCTGATAGTTGTGTGGGGCTCAGAGAGATGTAAATCGACTGACAAATTCACACTGATTACCGGAATTTAATCTCTGGAGACAACATTGGAAGGGGCTCGGTTTGTTCTTAATTATAGCTCGGTTTTCCTGAACGAAATCTGGAAAATACACCTGTCAGAACGGCAGCTCATAAAAATTCAGGGCTGATAGCCCTTGATACATGGGGCTCGAACCTCACCGGGTGTAAATCCATTATAGAGCAACATGGATTTCCATTGGCTGAAAAGCTGCACTTCTAGGGAAAAGCAAGCAGGATGGGTCTTGGCTGAGATCTGTTCAGGCACGTGCAGGCAGCTGCCTGACTCCTGTAAGATGTATTGTTTGTAAGTCCATCTCTGTGACTCCAACTCATGCAGCCAAGTTTATTGGTGCAATCAATTATTCCGGGACAGCAAGGGGAGAGCAGTGGACTTCAGGCAGGAGGGAGAATGGAAAGCCAGTTTTACAAAACAGATCTCCCGAGATTTCTGTGAAATCATTCTGAAGGATCCCTGGTCCCAGCACTAAGAATTCAAAATGCCAGCTCAAAAGGCCGTATCTCAGATGTGGGGTTAGCATCCTTTTAACGTTTTGTGGCAGAGTTTAAGCCCTGATTTGGCACAATGCTGAGTGACTTCCAGACACTTTCCCCTGCTGAACAGCTGTGGGGGTCCAGGGCGCTGACCATCTCACGGGCTCAGCCCCACAGTGTTACCGAAGCAAGAGGCCAATCAGAGCAGACCAAACGGTGGTCCGAGCGTCTCCCATATATAGCCCCGACCCCCTGTCCCAGACATGGGTGCCACACAGCTCAGCCTTCACACCTCAGTCCTGCCATGGTGCTACTCCCTCCCTGAGGGCCCCCACCCAGCTTTTCCTGTCAGAACTGAGGCTTGGGACCCACACTCAGAGCAGGCTCCCCTGGAAGCAGCACAAGCCTTTTCTGTTTCAGAGAGGAAGAAGGGTGTGGAATGGGGAAGTGACAATGGCCACCGCTCATTGGGGTTCTGAGCACATCTCCCCTGCTGCAAACACACCAGTTGACAACTATAATGGAAATCGGGTGCCCCAGAAACGTCCGGACTGAGCTTGCATTTCCGCCACAAGCTGCTGAGTTACCCTCAAATACCAGTCAAAGCCTTCACCCTGCCACATTGGAAACAGCAGCCAAGAAACTTCCCGAGCAGGGAAAGGAGCAAACTTCACCTTGAGCAATGCCGTCAACAGGAAAAGCAGGCGAAAACTGTCACAGCACCTGGGCTGAAAAAAACGCCCTTCCAAACGCTCTCTGTTGAAGAATTCTTGTCCAGCTCCCTCTACCCAATACAGCAAGGGGGTGCAAACACCTTCAGCACACACCAGCCAATGCCTTCTGGGCCAGTGTCCAGTGTTAACAGGCATTTTTCACTAACAAACCTGAGGCACTATATATTTTCTCAAGGCAGCATGCATTTTTAAAACCCTTTTCACAACACGGTGGGCTGGATCCCCCATTGCCTTCCACGTTGTCTCATTATTTACACCTGTGCACAAAGCTGGCTGTCTTTTGCACAACATTGCACTTGTTTTGCACGTGTGTAAATGACTATATTTACAGTGGAGCACCAGATCTACTTTCGCTAAGAGCGAGACTAACGGTCTGTTTAAACCATGGCTATTCTAAGAGCACTAAAATTTTCACGAACAACGAGAGTCCTGCGGCACCTTAAAGACTCACACATTTCTTCGGGCATAAGCTTCCGTGAGCCGCACCCCACTTCGTCAGATGCACCTGACAAAGTGTGTTGCAGCCAAAGAAACTTATGCCCAAAGAAATCCGTTAGTCTTTAACGTGGACTCTCGTTTTTGGTGTATACAGACTAACACGGCGACCTTTCTAAAATTTTCATGGTTACTTGGATTGCCTTGAAATTTGGGGGGCTTCATGGGGGACTGGCTGGGGACAGTGGGCCAAATGTGAGGTCATTTCATCCAGGGGTTCCTGAGCTATAAGAAGCAATGCAGCTGAGAATCAGGCCACACTTTTCTATGCAATTACACAAGGAAAGCCCCATTCCACTTGCCCTTACACATTAGCAATCATGAACATCCACTATGCCAAAGAGGCAGCGATATCTAACAACCTGCTGGGCCAGATGTTCTTGAAGAAGAGTTGGGTGTTTGGTTCATCAATCAGCTTGATACCATCAATCTCACTTTCTCTGATGACTTCTTCTCCTGACTTCTTCAAGCCCCAGCCTGTGATGTCACACAATGCTTGCCAAACCCAGCCGAGACTACTCCAACTTCACAGCGTGATAGGGGCAGAGTGAAGGTCCTGGGTATTTTGTGAGCCTGACTGGGGCTTATTAGGCAGCGAAACATCAGTTCTGAAATTCCTGGGGTGCAGCTGTTATTTTAGGTTTTCTAATGCACTGGAAAAGTGCTGCTCGCTCAACATAGCTGGGTGTGCTTGCAGCTTTTAACACCTTGCAAAAAAGTTCTTTGCATGGGAATTCCCTTAGGTGTTTTTTTTTAATTGTCCTAATAAGGGACTGGAGAGTGCAGAGGGCTGGGAAATGAGGAAGGAGTGTCTCTCTCCCTTCCCACTGGCACCCTACGGTGAGTGCAGAGGGGAGCTTCCTCATTCACCTCCCAAGAGGGGATCCCCTCCCCGGCAGACGCCAGATCTGTGAAGGGTGGAGATCATTTCCAGTCTCATGGGGAGAGGAGGAGGATCGCGGGGGGAACATATCAAGGTGAGTTTCCCACTTCCTTCCTGTGGATCTCCTCAGCCCCAACTCCTGGGAGCTCAGAGGGCACCCACAAGGAGGCTATCTCCTCTCCTCATTTTCCTGGGCTTGCCACATCAGTTATGAAAGCAAAAAAATTGCTTAGCCCTGGCACCTAATTGCTTGAGCTCCAGCTCCTCCTTCATTGCAAATGGCACGCTGCAGGGAGGAATCCTTCAACTCAGATTTACCTGGGGGGTAGCAGACAAACATGGTCTGCGAACAGAGTCAAAACGAGTGTTTGGCTGGCAGAAACCAGTTTGTCCCTCCACTCAGTCCTGCTGCATCCAGTCTCCTGCCTGTTTTGAATGGCTCATTCACTGGGCATGTGTAACTCCCTTTGTCTTGAAAGGGAACCGGGATGCCCAGCACCTCGCAGGAAAAGCCACCTTGGGGAGGAGAAATCCTTCCAAACCAGAAAGACAATGCTCCGTAGAGCCACAAAAAGGCAAGTCGACATGTTCCAGGGGGGGAGCTGTGTTAGTCTAGCTCAGCAAAACAAACAAGGAGTCCTGGGGCACTTTTAAAGACGAACACATTTATTTATCACATGAGGTTGGTGGGAGAAAATCCCACTTCGGCAGTGTTTTACAACATCCCACTAGATTAAACGGGGGATAAACCTGCAGCAGCCACATTACAGTCCTGGTAGAGGCAGGAGAGTTGGGCTGGTGGGTGTGGTTCTCTGGCCCGTGATATACAGGACGAGATGATCATAATGGTCCCTTTGGGCCCTTAAACTCTCCAAATACCTGGGTTCCAAGCACTGATTGGATCACAGCGGCAGCGAGTCTGGGATTTGCACTCAGGCCCCTTCAACCTGAGCCATGCAAGTCCGAGGCAACTGACCCAGGCTCTGAGACTCAGCGCCGTGGGCGTTATGTTGTAGTGTAGACATGTCCGCTCTGTCTGCAGGTCCCAGAGACCCGAGCTTGTTTCGTCTTGAAAGAACCTTTGTTTCTGAAGTGCACTTTATGTTTCAAGTGTGAAATGGAACCATTTCAAATGCACTGATGGAGAAAAATATGCCCGTGACAGAAAGAGGTGGGGGCAGATGGCAGAGAGCAGCCTAGATCCTCCATGATCTGAAGAGAGAGACAGAAACATTTCCACTAGTGCCATGTGAACAGTTTCTCAGACTACATTTTCCCCAAAATATTGCAGTTTCAACTTTCTGCCCTCACTTGCAATGGAAAACCCACGTGCCGACCTCTGCACTTTTTGAACAACAGAGGGATGGCATGGCTGCGCAACAAATCAAGACTGAGATGTATTGGAAATGCCCTCTTAGTACTTCGTAAAATCTCTGTTGGTGACATGGTTATACAGTGCCTGCCTGCCCTACTCACAGCTCATTCCTTACTGAACTTTTTAGGGTAAAATCATAGAATCATAGAATCATAGGGTTGGAAGGGACCTCACGAGGTCATCTAGTCCAACCCCCTGCTAAAAAGCAGGACCACTCCCCCTAAATTATCCCAGCCAGGATATTGTCCAACCGGACCTTAAATATCTCCAAAGATGGAGATTCTACCACCTCCCTAGGTAACCCATTCCAATGCTTCACCACCCTCCTAGTGAGAAAGTTTCTCCTAATATCCAACCTCAACCTCCACAGCTGTAATTTGAAACCATTGCTCCTTGTTCTGTCCTCTGTTACCATCGAGAACTGCCTAGCTCCCTCCTCTTTGGAGCATCCCTTCAAGTAGTTGAAGGTTGTTATCAAATCTCCCCTCAGTCTTCTCTTCTGTAGACTAAATAAGCCTAGTTCCTTCAGTCTCTCCTCATAAGTCATGTGCCCCAGCCCCCTAATCATTTTTGTTGCCCTCCGCTGGACTCTTTCTAATTTGTCCACATCCTTTCTGTAGTGGGGAGCCCAAAACTGGACACAGTATTCCAGATGCGGCCTGACCAGTGTTGAATAGAGGGGAATTCCAGGGGTACATCCACACTGGAGCCTTAGGTCAACTTAAGGAAGGTTAAATCGACCTGCGTCCACACTGGGCTTTTATTAAGTCAACTTAAGCGCTTCCTTAAGTCAACTTAATAACACCACCTCTGAAGGTCGACCTAAGGCTTAAGTCGACCTTATTAAGTTCACTTAAGCCAGTGTAGACGGGGGATAGCCCTTAAGTCGACCTAATTGGCCTCCAGGCCCCCATACAGAGTTTCTGGCCACTCCTTCATCGACCTAGCACCTGCCAGTGTGGACATAGGGCTGTGGACTCTCTAAGTCAACTTAACCAAGGTCGACTTAAAGTTGACCTTGTTAAGTCGACTTAACAGAGCCTCCAGTGTAGACGTACCCCAGGTGACTTGCTCAGGCTGGGCGTTGTTGACATTGATTAATTTGCTCTGATGTCACAAAATCCAGCTGGTTTCGTTGGGTTACATGCCCAGCATAGATCCACAAAATGGTGCAGGTAAACTCATGAAGGTTCTCCTCCTTCACTTCAACTGAGTCAGTGCAAATCCTATTTAAATCCATTTAAGGGTATCTACATTAGAGGTTTGCTCTGGGGCAACTAGATCAGTTTCAAATCAAATTAAACTGTTGCAAGTTTTCTACTATTGACACAGCTTGCATGAGCTCCCCTGACTTCAGGGGAGTTACACCTGATGGACACCGGTGTAACAGAAGGAGGATCCAATCCAGTGTGACACAGATTCAGAGATTTAAAGCCAGAAGGGATCATTAGATCATCTGGTCTGACTTCCCTGCATTGAGCCCAATAATTTGTGTCATAAACAAGCTATGTGGGCTCTTCACAATTTTCTCAACTTGGACAGTGATAAAAAACAAGGGCTTGATCTGAAATTAATTAAGGTCTTTCCGTCCACTTTGTACCATGTCCCAGTGTTGCCAACTCTTGACATTTTATCATGTCTCACTTAAAGTCCCAAGCTCCTGGAGTCGTGATTTTGGGAGCCCCTTCATTTTCATTTTTTTAAAAGGATCTTTCTAGCCCCTGCAGCTAAGAAGAAAAGCTTGAAAATGTAACCCATGTGCTCCCTGGAGGCTCATAAATCAGAAGGCAAAGAAAGCAAACCCAAAGTTAATATTTTGTTTGAAAGCTCATGATTTTGTAGACAACCTCATGATTTCAGTGGGCCTGATTACTGATTTTTGACTATTCAGGGTTGGTAACGCGGGGATTTCACTGTTGTTTATAGCCAGATGCCCTCTCCAAGCTGTAAAAGATGGGTTGCAAACACTGCTTGGGGTTTTCTATTTAATGGAAACAAATGCTACAATGGGTGTTAACTAGCATTCCTAGTGGAGTTCAGATTGCCTGGAAGTTCGTTTTTGAAAAGCTGCATTTTGAATTGACTGGGGGGGGGAGAGGGGGAGAATAGAGAGGGAAAGCCTTTGAATGTGATGTCAGGGGAAATCATATAGAATAGAGGGGGCCAAATGGAAGAAGGCTAGAAGGTGACTATGAGAGTCTGACAGTCCTCTGGCAGTGTCCAATGTGGTACTGTGGGAGCTGTTATAACAGCTGTTGTGTCCCACCCCAGAATCAGCAACAGTGAAGCAAAGCGATCCCTATGTACGAATAGATCAGTATGTAAAATTAGAGGCCACTTTTTTAAATGTAGGTCTTCATGACCAACCCCAAATTACAGAGGAAACCCAGGACACATTGGAACACAGACAGCCTGACACACAGTTTCCTGCTCTGACCACTAGGCCACACTTCCTCCTTGTTGTGAGAATAGAATCGTGGTATCCTGTCCACAGCTCTACCCACTAGACAACACTCCCTTCTAACTGTGGGCAGAGAACCCAGGAGTCCTAATACCCATCCCTTGGTCTAACCACTCCACCACACTTCCTCCTAGCTTTGGGACTAGAACCCAGGACTCCTGCCTCCCCGTCCCCTGCTCTAACCAGTAGACACTTCCTCCAAGATCTGGAAAGCCCCATCTCTTATCCCTGGACCACTCTGCTCTGACTATACATTGATATTAATGCTAGAGACATTCACCTACTTTTCTTCTTTCCCTTCCTTCTCTCCTTCTCCTGAGCCACAGGGTGGAACCATGTCTCCCGCGAGGCTCACGTTGCTGCTCCTCCTCTTGTGCGCTGCACGGACAGGCCTATCCCTCAAGCTGTACAAAGCCGAGTCCTTCTTCCGCTGCATCAATGCCGCCCTCTCGGATGCCAAGAAGAGCCACCCAGAGGAGAACTCCCTCCTGGACAAGAGGAGTTTCAACGGCCCACCTGAGGAGTATGCACCTGCCCAGAAGGAGGAGGAAAAGGAGAAAAGGACATTCCCGGAGGATGCCCGTTACAAATCTCTCTCCCAGGCACAACTCAAGGGCAAGATGTACCAGAACCGGGCCAAGACTGACCGGCGCAGCAAATTCACCCTCTCTCTCGATGTCCCAACCAACATCATGAACATCCTCTTCAACATTGCCAAGGCCAAGAACTTAAGGGCAAAGGCCGCTGCCAATGCCCACTTGATGGCTCAGATCGGGCGGCGGAAGTAAAGGAGGCTGTGAGACGGGGGTGAGGGGCGTGAACTTGTGGGTGAGGTACGGCTGGGTGGGCCAGGGAGGCCTTCAGCTGCCCAAGTGGAACTGTATATAAGTGCTGTCTATTTTTGATCCTTAAAGCTGCATAACATTCATCTCTCTCTCTTTCTCTGAACTTTTCCTCTCCTCGGTGCGCTCTGGCCACTTCCTGCTTGCTCCCTGGGATTCCACGGCAGGGGCTTCCCATAACACGGGCCCCCATTAAAGCAACAGTCTCTCGAGCTTCCAATTCTTTCCTTTCCTTTCCTCTTGTTCAGCTGCCAGCTGGGCAAATAAAGCTTGACTGTCAGAAGAGACTGTGAGGTTAGAAAGGGTATTTGTTTCTGGAGCTGTGGGACCCAGACAAGACCTTGTAACCATCCCTGGCCCTTCAAACACAGGTGCCTCAGGTCACCACATAGGGCATGTCTAGACTGCAGGTAAGCCCAGATTTGTGTCTACACTGCAATTGTACTGACCCATGGCCTGGGTCCCAGGACCCTTCAGGGCTCGAGGTTCTGAGCTTGAGGTGAGCTGGGATCCAGGGTCTGAGCCCTAATCCTTATTTTGTAAATGAGGCCCCGCTCGACTCAGGTCCTGGGAGGCAACCCTAAGGATCCCATGGTGGTAGGAAAACTTCCTTAGTCCTCTCTACCCCAACAATTGGCAAAGCCCCCTTTGTCAATGGCAGCAGCTGAGGGCAGCGTTAGCCCATTCTCTCGTGATCACCAGTCTTCAAGCACACCGCCAAAGAACCTCCTGGGTCTGTAATACAGAGCGAATCAATCAAGCCTTTTCCCTAGTGAGCTGCTTCCTAGGAATAGCCAGGCAGGCCGTGAAGTTTTCCATAACGCACCACATTCCTACGGCTTGAGTGGACACATTTCGGGGTGGGCGCGAAGGATTCTGGGACATGGTTACGTAGACTCGGTTCAGCCATGGGGACACCAGAACTCTTGGTTCAAGCACGGGGCAGATGTACCCAGCCACAATGCTGACCAGGAGACAAGCCAGCACAACAGCGCCATCTCCCCAATGGCCTTCTCTAATGAGAAGCATCATTGTCCAGTACATGGGGCGGGGGGCATGGTGTCACTACTCAGCCTTTTCCTTCTGGTTGGATAACGATGCCTATAAGTTATTGCCAACCAGCTGTTCAGAGGCTGCGTCCACGTCCACGCCTCCACCACCAGACTTGATCCCCCTCCTGACCCAGCTCCTCGGGCTAGAAGCTGGGCTTAAAGTGGCCTGAATGAAAGGGGGAGGGATTTGGCCATCCTCTGGGAGCAATCACTTTGGTCAGACACACACACACACCTTGGAAGGGCAAGAACTGAATGGACCATGAACACCGAGCTACCCCTGAAAAGCAGGGCGGAGCCATGTAAGAGGAGCAGCATGAGGAAAGCCAGCCCTGTGTTTACCGCGCCCTGGATGGATCCATCTGCAGGGATCTAACACACATACCTGCCTGAGCTAACCGCAGTGGCAGATTCCTAGATCTACACCAAAATTTACACCAAAATGTAAAGTAGCGAGGTGAGAGGGCAGGTGGGTAACGCTTATGATATGCTCCCTTTTCTACTTTTAAAAACTCCCCCTCCAGACTCCCCAACCAAATCTCTGCACTGTGCTTCCTTCTGCCTTCCTCCCTCTCTATCACAAAACAAATAGCAGGTCATGGCATTCAGTAGCAGAATGGAAAGTAACTGCGGGCACCAGTTCAAAGCATGCGAACTCCAGGCACCCACAAGTCATGGTGCTATCCACAGCCCTGAGACTTCACCACTTCTATGATGCGCTGGAAGTGAGAGGAGCCTGCTGGGTAATCCACACATACCTGACAGATTCCTGTTCTGCAATCTACAGACACAACCATCATATAGATGACATGCCTGGAGAGCCGGGATTAGACCCACTCATCTCTTTGGTCCCTAAAATCAAGCTGACTACATAAGCTATAGGAAAGCCACCTGCAATGGTGTCTAGGAGTAGATCCAAAGGTCTACAGAGTCATCAGAGGTACATGACAAAGCAAACCCCAACAGACTCTAGTCCATGATCTGACAAACGCTGAACATCCTATTTTGCTACAGAATTCCTATCATCCAATTCAACAGCCACTCCAGTGACCATGCCAAAGGCTGGAATTCTAGAGCCAACTGAAGACAATGACACCGACCGCTGGTTGTGAGCTTCAACTGAACTTGGGACCTTCATCACCAATGGGGCCCAAGCTAATGCCCATTGAATGAAACGGAAAGACTCTCATTGGGTGCGTCTACACTTGTAAATTAAGTCGACTTAAGCTTGCTTAAGTCGACTTAATTTACCCTGCGTCTACACTACACTTTCCTTAAGTCAACTTAAGCAAGCTGCTTAAGTCAACTTAAGGAAAATAAAGTCGACTTAAGGATAATTAAGTCGACTTTATTAAACCTCATTTTAGTTCGACTTTAGGCTTAAGTCGACTTTCTAAAGTTGACTTAAGCCAGTGTAGACCTGGAGTAGCCCTAAGTCGACTTAAAGTCGACTTAGAGCTCTCCAGGACTCCCCCACTGCCCTTCCTGCCAGGGGGGTGGTACAGGGAGAGCCTGGCATGCCCCCTCACAGGGCAGGGCAGAGCCCTGCCCACCCTGCCCCTATGCCCTGCCAGGGTCCCTGTCCCTCTTTGCCCCATTCTACCCAGGCTGAGCCCCCTGGCAAAGGCTGAGCCCCCTGGCACCTCTCCCAGGTCCACCTAGCCCCTAGAAGTCAACCTAGGTGTCCAGTGTGGACGCTCTAGGTCGACTTTGAAAGTTCCCCCCTAAGTCGACTTTAAATTTAAGTGTGGACATGCTAAAGTCGACTTAAATTAACAAGTGTAGACATAGCCATTGACTTCAATCCCAAACGCACTTGAGCTAAAGAAGCAGCTTCACTAGCAGACAACAGTAGTAGGTTCTTACCCTCTGTGGAGGACCCAGTAAAGATAGTGTGGTCTTTTGCATGTCATTCAGTAACGTGGGCTTTCCTGCTCACAGCCAATTCAAAGTATCGCAGTTGTCTGACCTGCCAGGAAAACTCTAAGTCTCTGAGGTCACCTGTGCATTTACTCCAATGAAATTAAATGATGGCCAGCCAACGAGGCAGATGCTACACGCAAAGCCATTGGCTGTCAAACTGTGACGACAATATCTTGGCTAATCAGCTAATTCAAAAGCGTGCCGTGAAACCTTCAGTAAAGAGTGACTTTGGAAGGAGTTCTCTTTCTGAAACACTCAACCAAATTGGCTAGCCAGATTGTCTAGTCTGAACACAACATCGCCGACGAAACAATGTCCAGCCCAGACCAATGCGACCAATTTACCCATCACACAGTTGTTTTAGTCAATGGCCCAAGCAGGGCCAACTTTCCCTTTCAGTCTGCCCTACAGACAATGGGAGCTTCTGGAATGAGATACAAACAGGCTCCTTCATCGACGCCGCTGGAATGTTTAGGGTCCACCCCCGGGATGTTATTCATCGGGGATTGCGTGGGGACCAGGGTCCTTTTGGCCGTAGAGTTTATAGCTCTACCTTTGTCTGGTGACTGTTTGGAGGCCTTTATTAAAGCAAAAGAAGTCAGGGTGTATGCGCAATAGAGTATGGGACCGAACCCGCCGATAACCCACACAAACATTAGTAGGACTGGGTGTTTTTCCCATGAAAGAGGGAATGAAAATGAAGTGGCCACAGGGGAGGTTAGTAGTGACAGGAGAAATAGCACAGAAATAACCACCAAGAGAGCGGTAAATACAAGAGGTTTATTTTTCATGTTTATGATTACAAACTTTTGAGGTTTACGCTTCCTGTCCGGAAGACTTCACAGTGTGACAGGCAACAGAAACAGAGATACAGAGATGCAGTTTCAAAGCAAAGATTTTCTGTGTGTATGGCTGTGCCTTTCTAAGCGGTTTCTTGCTGTAGAAGTTGAACAATAGATGTTTGTTACAAGCTTGTTAAATGTGTGCTGAACGTGTGTCATATGCGCATTAAATGGTTTATTTACTAAAACTATTCTTATTATATTGCTGATGCCCCTTCCTTTAAGGAAACAGACGGACCAGCCCTAAATCAGCCTGAACTCCCAGGCAGGGGTGCTATCTAACTTGGTCCCTAACCTTATCCCTAAATCAGCCTGAACTCCCAGGCAGGGGTGCTAAACTACCTTTAGTCCTTACTCTCCTGGACAAAGGGGTGCTAAAAGACTTCCCGTTACTGTTTGGTTTCCCTAGTAGCTACTATTTCTATTCTCTGAACCAGCCTTCCTCTAGGCCCGGTGGTTCTTGTTTCTTGTTTGAAACTAGTTACTTACCAATGCTCCCAGCCAACGTGTCAGGCCCGCCTCACCTAGGATCTGGATCGACCTTTCGAGTCCGCTCTTCTCGCCAGTCCCTTCACCTGTCCGGATCAGGGTTGCTGACTCGTTCTTTTTTTGGTTGAGGACGGACCCCTACTTTTATAGGGATCAGATTGCTCATGCCCCCACCTTGCCCGTGGGAAGCTTCTGATCACCCCTTGGGGGTCTTTCACACCTCTTGGTGGGAAACTTAACACCTTTTGTTTTAGCCGGTGGGAAACTTCACACATTTTGCTGAGTTTCCGGGCAATTTCGGGGTGCGGGTTCAATGCACCTGGTTTGTAGACGGCCTGAGTTCTTGGCTGTGCTCCAAGGGAGCTTGTTGTAAGGCAGACAAGGACCATAAAGGTTATTTTGGTCTTGTCGTTAAGCAGAATAGGCCATCGAAGTCTGGTTCAGCTTTAGTAACTTTAACTAAAACTTATCCTTATACCTAGAACAATGACAAATGCCCCATCTAATCCCACCTACTCCAATTTTCTATACTTCACATCTTCAGTGAGGACATAGAGGTCCATCACTCAGACTACTCCAGCTGGCAAACTGAACCTCCATCTGCTGGTCAGCTGCAGATCTTCAGCTGCAATTTATTTAAATCACCTGGCGCAGCAGGAGTGCAAATAGGTCGCCCCATGTTGGCCTGAGTATTGGACTTGGATAGACGAGTGTGAGGGAGGAGGAAGAATGTTCAAATGACTGCACGTCACAATTCTCAGCCGCCTGAAATTGAAAGCACTTAGTAAAAGCTAGTTGGGAGTGTATCAGAGATATCTACTCTCTGAGGAGAAGATATATGATAGCGGTCCTTAAAAGCATGCATGCTGGGGAGCACGTGAATAGGGAATTGTTATCTACTACTTGATATAAAACTAGAACCAGGAGTCATCCAATGAAATGAGGAGGCAACAGATTTAAAACAAACAAAAGGAAGTATTTCTTCACACAACGCCGTCAAACTGTGGAACTTCAAGAGTCCCTACCACTGTACACGCCACCTCGTAGGGTTCTGCAGCATTGTCTCTGGATCTAATCTTGGGCTGCTACTGACCAACAAGAACTTCTGTGAGAAAAAGAGCCAGCTAGGCCCACGTGAATGGGGCGTTTTAGTTCTCCAGAACAAAAAGTACAGCACAAGCAGTGGACGGGCAAGCCGCAGACACAGCGACCTGCTTGGGTCACCTCTAAGCGGTAGAAGGTAGCACCACAACCAATCAGTCCTGGGACCTATGGGGAATGTTAGTTCTTTTAAGGCCGACTTCTGCCCTCTAGGAATTAGACAGGGACAATGAGCTGATCAGCAACAAGCTCACAGATAGTAGCTGGGGTGGGTTCTGCTTTGAGCAGGGGTTGGACTAGATGACCTCCTGAGATCCCTTCCAACCCTCATCTTCTATGATTCTACAATTTTGTGCTCTCTTAGGCCAAGTCCACAAATTCGCCACCATCAGACTGATCTTTCCAGATTGATTTAGCGGCCAGTTAATAACTGCTAAGTTGAGCTGAACTCAATAAAACCACCCCCTCAAGTGACATCATGCTGCATCGACGGGAACACATTTCCCATCACACAAGGCAGTGAAGAGTTAGGGGAATCAGGAAGCCAGCTGTGGGGGCAAGGAAGATTGGCTCTTGGTGCTAGGGCCTAGCCCATGTGGGGGCTCAGCTGGTTCTTGGGGGGCAGGGCAGGGCCAGCAGACTGGTCAGCTGTGGGGAAGGGGCAGGCTGGGCTACATGCACTCGGATCAGCTGCCGGATGTGCTCTGGGCCCGCCAGCTGGCGCTCGATTTATTTCTTTGGGGTGGTGCATGGCAGGGCCCCTCTTAGCCTGGGGCTGCAGCCTCAAAAGCCCCTTTGTTAATCCGGCCTTGAAGGTGGTGAGATATGGTTGGTTAGAGAATTATGTTACAATAGGTTAGGATTGGTTAAAGAATTACTTTCCCCTATTGGTTAAGATACACTACAAAAACTGAGGTCAGGGTGGGAAAGAAGGAAAATTAGAATGTGTGAAGAATTGGGGTTCTTGCTTAATTACCCCATAAACCCATTGTATTGTCTGCTGCTGGACCTCTCTGTTTCCATCAGTGATTCAAGAACTGAGGGAAAGGGCCCTAGCAAACTCTGTAATTTTGCAGGAGTCTCCAACAATCTGGGAAAGCCAGGGGGGTTAACTTGCTTAGCATTTTCCATCCAAGCTGCCCTGCCAGGAAGGAGTGAGGAAAGTGGAGGCACCACCAAATAAAGTCCATGGGGAAGAAAATTGGGTCAGTCTGCTCTGCTGAGCTGGAGGAGGGACCCACATGAAGCCAGATCTGTCCATCAAAACCTGTAAGGAGACTGATGTGCAAGGAGATTACTGAGTGAATGTGGACACTGCACACATTTTAAAACAAATTCCAAAGGGGTAGCCATGTTAGTCTATTGCAGAAAAACAGAGTCCTGGGGCACTTTCAAAGATTAACAGATTTATTTATTGCATGAGCTCTTTGGGAGAAAATCCCAGTTCATCAAAGCGTCTGATGAAGTGGGATTTTCTCCCAAAAAGTTCATACAATAAATAAATTTGTTAGTCTTTGAAAGTGCCACAGGACTCTGTTTATTTTAAAACAAGGCTTCCCCACTTCCCTGAATGTCTCCCCCATCCTCTGCACACTCAACTGCCTGCCCTCTAAGATCCTTCCCTACTAGCCCTAGGGACAACAGCCATAAGGTCTCTCCACAGCTAGACCCGCTTCGCTTCCTCTGCCTTTCCCAGACACTGATTCCTGTGCACAGCTCCCTTTCATGGCACAAAGAGCCAGTGGTAGCAGCCTGAGAGCCACATTCTGCAGGAAAGACGCCATTTCCCTGACCTGAACTGGACTGACCCTCAGAGAGCGAGCGAGTGTGGAACACGGGCAGAAATCAGCTTTGGCACGCCTGCAGCCCATTCCAGGTTTGGATCCTGAGATGTGCCTCCTTAACAAGCTTGGTTTAAGAGGATGCCTCAGTTTCCCTCTGTAATAGAGACAGTGGAATGAAACAAAAGCCACTACTCCTTCCTGGGGTGCCCAAAAGCCAATGATTCAGCATCCTACAGTCTTCCTAGATCCCAAACCCAGGGAAGGATGGCCCGGTGGTTAGTGGACTCACGTGGGACATGGGAGAACCAAGTTCAATTTCTCATTCTGCTCCAAGCTTCCTGTGTGATAGTTACACACTCTGTGAGTTTACACTGGCACCTTAGGTCGACCTAAGGACCCTTAAGTCAACCTACGGAACTCTGCGTCCACACTGGGCGTTTGTAGAGTCGATTTAAACACTTCCTTAAGTTGACTTAAGACCACCTCTGAAGGTCGACTTAAGGCTTAAGTCAACCTTATTAAGTTGACTTAAAACCGGGTGTAGACGGGTATGTCTACACTACAGGCTCTGTTAAGTCGACTTCACAAGGTTGACTTAGGTCAACTTTAAGTGTAGATGCTCCATTAAGTCAACTTAACAATGTCAACCTTAAGTCTAAGTTGACTTAACAAGTGTAGACATAACCTTTGTGCCTCAGTTCTCCCCATCCCTGTGCAATGGGGCTAACAGCTCTGCCCTGCCTCCCTGTATGCTGTGAGGATAAAATACATTTGCAATTGGAAGAGACTCAGGTCTGACATCTGTAGAAGTACTCAATTAACCCAGCACGAATTCCCACCATGCCTATCCACCACCACCATGGCACCTTGACATGAGTGTCTCCTCAGCATCCAGAGGACAACGCTCATATCCAAGAGGCTGCCCACAGGATGGGGACAGCTCTGTACCCCCATGGTGCAGGGCAGGGGCCATCTGCAGGGTGATGGCTGTTCATTCACCATGTCCGCCTTGGGCAGATGGGCGAATAGGCCAACGGTGGGGATGATATCTGAGACACAAGATGTGGGAGGTAATATCTTTAGTTGGACGCTAATTTTCTTCTGTTGGTGAGACAGACACGTTCCGTCATGCAGATGCCAGGCGATGAATTAGACTGAGCTACCACCATTTTTAAGCCATGTCAGTCACTGAAAATGAATTTCAGCCATTACTGGTCTGGACCAGTGACCTAGCAGAACCTAGATCACCTAAATCCCAATGCTTGAGATGCTGAGCGGCCAGACCAATCTGTCCATTAATCTGTGCGGAAGAGGCACTTGAACTCACTCTCTCCTGTTAGATGCTTTTCCAGCTACGTGGGTCTCGGCTGGCCAGTCTGAGCATAAATTGCACTAACACAGGTTGAGAGTAGATCCTTGTGCCAATATGTAGCTGACCTCTTTACTAGACCCTAAGTATTCGGAGCACCACAACATGAATCACACGCTCGGCTGGTCATGGTGAATTAGGTAATGAGAAGGCTTTAATAAGAGGTGAGCATCTGAAGTCATTAATACTGCATCAGCTGAGTTTCTGGCTGGATTGGCTGTTTCCTTAATACTACAAATTAAGCGACAATCACGTTCCCATAGCATGAAACAGAGCCCTGACCGAGGTCAAAGGGCCTTAACTGAAGACTGGCATTACCAAAGGGCTGTGCAGGACTCATGCTCTATTCAAGAGGCAGGACCAGGAATCCGGAAACCGAGTTTCTAACCCAGACTCTGTCACATAGCCTTGAGCAGGCCACTTTGCCACTCTGTGCCTCACTTTCCCCTCCACCCTTTGGGTCTTTTAGATTGCAAGTGCTTCAGAGCAAAGGCAGTGTGGTTGGTTTGCCTAAACGCTAACACAATGAGACCCTGACCTCAGTTAGCTGCTCTGGACGTCACCAAATCCAAAGGAGGAGCTGTCCTGTCACCAGGTGAAGGTTACACAAAGGGATCTCTATGCAATGCCTGCAAAGCTCATTTGTGCAGGAGACAGCACTTTTTCAAAGGCCGGACCAAGACTATGGAATCAATTCCACCAGGAACCAGGCAGATCCCAAATCTCACCACCTTTTACTCCATGTGCAAGGTGCATTTCTTGAACCTGCCTTCTCCGACAAACACAAGTGGAGCAACATGTTCATGTGCAATAAATTAAATAAAAATTCCATCACATACACACTCCTCTGCACATACCTGTTCCCCTACAGCAGGGGTTAGCAACCTTTGCCAGCCCCTCCTCCCTGACCCTCAATCAGTACCAGAGGACCCCTCCACTGAAAAAAATCAGCAGCCACCTGAAAATTTGGCTGCAGGCATGGCTGGGTGGGGGGTGGAGGCTTCCCAGTCATGCTGCTGAAAGGAGCCACTTGTGGAAAGAAGCCTCCTGGAGCACCTCTTCTCAGCAGAGTGCCTAGGGATGGGGATCCCCAAGCACACCACGGAAAGAAGCTGTCAGAGTGGCTCCCTTTGGCAGTGGCATGCCACGGAGAGGAGCCACTCTGGGTGGCTTCTTTCTGCAGCATGCCTTGGGCATGGCATGGCGGGGACTGCCCGCACCCCAGTCACCCCTGAAAAAAGCCACCAAGATTGGCTTTTGGGGGCAGGAGCTGCAATTTCTGTGGTGGCGCAGAGGGTGCTGCGTGACGTTTTAAATCAGCTCACGGGCCACTGGCGGCAAGCGTGCCAGGAGTTGCCTCCCCCACCAGTGCAGAGAGGACAAGCACCTGAGAGCTGTTAATCCCTTGCTTAACGCACTACGAGGAAGAGCGTGGCATAAGAACCTATGCAGGACGCAATAGAGAAGCCGGTTCAAAGCAACATCCAAACCCCCTAATCAAATTTCCATCGGGAACACTGTCAGCCTGGGGCTACTGGACAAGCATTTAAGAAGCTTTTTCCCACTTCACTAGCCTCATCTAGTGGAGAAAGTGGCACTGTGCTGGCTTGAGATGCAAGAAGGAAAGTGTTTATGAAATGTGTTAAAGAAATCGATTCAATTCTTGGCACGTTCCCTAGAAGCCTTCCTGCCTAAGCATACCCCTTAATCTCTCCCTGTGCCTCAGCTCCCCATCTCTAAGGCCCAAACCAGACACAGTCATTTCCTTTCTCCCCAGTCTTTGTCCCTTAGACCAGCGGTTCTCAGCCACAGGACACATTCTGGTGGTAATTGTGTCACAGAGAGCCAGGGAGGTGGCTGATTTGGGCTGGGAGGGGTGGGTAGGTGTGTCCTGTAGGGTCACGATATGCCAAGTGTGTCATGACCTGCAAAAGGTTGAGAACCAGTGCCTGAGACTGTCAGCTCTTCGGAGACCATCTCCATGATTTTATACGGCACCGTCCACAAAGCAGCTGGTGGTCTCAGCTGGGGAGTCGACACACTGCTGCGACCCAAGGCTATCCAAACATACCTCTGTCATGACGCGGATGCTGGATGGGCCCCAAGCCAGCCTGAGGCCAGGGCTCCACTAGAAAGTTTTGCCGTCATAGGAACACCCTTCGGGGTGTGATTTTTAATGGATGTTTCTACACCGGGAAAAACTCTAGTGAAGATGCAGTTAGGGCAGCTCTGAAGGACCAGAACTAGCAGAGCTTGTTCTGTTTAGGGACCCTGTACAAGGTGTACTGGTAAAATGTCTGGTGTGTATACTATGTGGCTTTCAAAGACATCCTTACCTGCAAACCTTTCTGGTTTAGATGGGACCCCGCTGCCACTCCATGTCTTTCTTAATCCTCTGCAACACAACCCCTTCTCCAACACCACTTGATACTTTCTTCCCCCCATCTAGTCCTCTCAGAGAGTTGGAGCTTCTCCCACCTGACTTGGAACAACTTCAAAGAAATTTGCTTGTATCTACCTGGTCTCTGGAAGGAAGACATCCACTGGGCTCATCAGCGGTGCCTTCCCTTTATGAAGGTTAGGCCAACCCGTCAGAGCACTGGAGCACCATCAGGTGACTTAGGCAGATGTTCACAGCAAAGTAGCCTCCTGGGTGACTCTGACTCAGCCTGACATGTTCACACCATGTTAGTTTAACACAGGTGTTGAGGTGTGAGTGGGTCTGCCTATGGACAGGGGAGAAGAAAATCAGACAGGGTTCTCCGCAGCTCTGGGACATTGGGAAGACCCGGTAACACAGACAAGGGGGACTGGAAGCCCAGTTACTCAGTTTCGTCGAGTATGGGTCAATGAGGCAGCTGCGATGTAGAGAGTGGTCACCTTATGCAGAACACCTGAGCCATCGTGTAAAGGGATGGAAGCTGAAGCTATGTTGTCAAGTCTCCCCATCTGCACAGAGATTTCTCTTTAGTGCTGACCAGTCAAAGTCAGTCTGCATCTGCTTCTCCTGGACAATCTTCCCATCTCAACCGATTGCCCATCAAAAACACAGCTATAGCCAAGAGGGGGAAAAATGGAATATTCCACTGAGAACATGCTGGCTTGAAATATTTTGAGATATTTAAAATTCCCCCCTTTGACTTTTTTTCAAGCCAGATGTGTCACAATTGGATCTTGTTTTCTAAACACGTTGGGCTTTGCTGAGTTTGGGTTGACACGCTTCCAGCTCCTCAAATAAAAGCGCTTTGCCCAAAACTTCCCAAACAAACAAAATGAGACTCATCGACACAGGTTCTTATCACACCCCTAACTGCTCCCGTCCCCCTGTCAAAGATTCGTGGCGTTACTGAGAAGGGTGCACAGGCTGGGGATGGTCACTTTTTACCATACTTGTAGAGACTTTCCAGGGGAATGGATGCAGGGAGCTCTCTTCCTGCATCCATGTTTGTTTTCTTACTGTCACCTGCTCCCCATGTCCCTTTCTGAACTTCCAGTAGCTGAATTTCACCAGAGATGGTGACTTTATACACCACACTGTTTGCTCATTAGCCCACCAATAGGCATTTCATTTCAGAACTACACATAGCAGCACAGAAACTCAGATCCTCTTTTCTTACAGAGGATAACAGCAGGTCTTCCAAGGGGCTACCATGATGTAGACCATCTACCCCCTGCAATATGGTTCCATTAAAGGCAGCAGGCCCCACCCCGCAGCTGTTCAGAGCTGAAGTTTGATAGCTATTCCCTCCTGTCCCGTTGAGCAGGGGACTGTATTGCCATAAACACAGCCAGGTTTATGGAACCACCTTAAGATGCTCTTGCTGCAAGGGAGTCATTTCTAAGCCAGCTTTGCAGCTATCATCTGCAATTTGAACTCAGCCCATATCCAGCACACAGAGGAAGCTGCTTAGAAGTGACAAGAGGAACAGACATCCTCATGTCCACGAGGCAGGCTCCACCCTTTAGGTAGATGCTAAGAAGAAAGCAGAATACGCCTTAAGGCTTGTCTTCACGTAAAGCGTTACTACACAAAGGAGAGTGCATCTCCCGTTAGCGTATTCCATCCACCTCCACCCAGCAGCAGACATTATATTGAAGGGAGACGCTCTCCTATTGCCAGTCGTGTCTATACCAGGGGTTAGGTGCAGATTTTCACAGCCCTGAGTGACAGCACCCTCCTATTGCACCTGTGCCCTCATTCCTAGTTCAGAGATCTGAAGAAGGAATGAAGGCATTGATGGCTAAGAAAGGAGAGCTTTGAACAAAGGACTGATGACCCCCAGACTTTTGCAGTGATGCAGAGACATTTTGCAAGCTACTGGATTTACCCCCACTGCTATTATCCTGAATTATGAACTCTGAACTCAACTGGAATGCATACAATTCATTTTAATTTCAGTTCTCCACCTACCTTTTTTTTTTTTTTTTTTTAAAATTAAAAGGGGGGGGGGGGGGGAGATTATACACTTAGTTACTGAAGAACTGGCTACCAGTGTTCTTTTCAGGTAAGATCTGAAATCCAGTTTGAACTGGAGGAACCAAATCTGATTTTTTTTTTTTATTTTAATCATTTCTCACAGCTGTCTGGTTTCTTTTGGAGGTGCAGGGGAAGCTAGTGTGCCTGCTGACGGGAACTCCCAACAACTAGTCTAGTATTTCAGAAGCAGATACTTATTACTAGTTTAGTGAAATCTTAAAATCACAAGAGGCCATTGGGTTTTTTTGCTAGTCTGACCTGAGATTGGTGCTCTTAGCCCTGTCCCATCAGGCACTGACACAAGAATAGCCTAGAGTCTTTGTTCCAAAATGTAAGCATTCCTCAGCTATTTTAAAAGGTGCATCCTTTGCTTGCAACCCAGTTTACCAAACAATCCAGATTATTCTGAATCAGTGACTCGTCCTCTTCATTATTTAATCCTATTTCATCTTCTGCTGGCTTTTATCAAAGAAAAAAGTTGTACTTTCTTGCAGAACATTGATTAAAATGTTAATTAGCACAAGGTCAAGAACAGCTCTGGGTAGGGCCATGCTAGAAACACCCTCTCAGAACTCCCCATTTTTAGTTCCATTGTGATGCCTAGCAATTGGCCAGTTCTGAAATATACACCATGTTCATTTGAGATCATTCAAGGGGTTCTTTTTAAGGGGTATGTGGTACTACATCACATTCTTACAAAAGGATCCGTTTTCTACATCAACACTCTGAACAAGGAGCCCCAGGGCACTTTTAAAGACTAACATTTATTTCTCATATGAGCTGGGGGGGGGGGGGGAGGGGGTTGATTCCACGCTGCTGAGCACATGTACACCTCCCACTATCCTGTAGTTAGCTGTTTCTCTTAAGAGTTATCCTTTTAAAATAAGTTTGGTTGCATCCTAAAAAGAAGTCATGTGTGTACATACCCCAGACTGCACAGTCCAGTACCTAAAGGTGATTCAGTTCCACTGTCAGCTAATATCACAACTGGGGTTCAATTGCTCTCCTGAGGGAGGAATAAAAGCTATTAGGAATTCCTTTGTGAGACGTATCCTAAGTTCACCTTCCTGGGTTTCCAAAGAGGTCTTTGCATTTGGGTGGTGGCAGCAATACCCCTCAAGACCAGGAAACTGGTAGCCTTGGAGAGTTTTAAGACAAGGTTTTAGGGCCAGTGGGTTTTTAGGCCTGTTGCAAACCCCTACCTTCTGCACTCCAAGTGAGAGTGGTGAACCAGCTTTGCCATATCCTTTTAAAAATTGACATTAGTTTTCCCCCTAGTCTTCTGGAATATCCACAGACCTACTGAAAAAAATATGAGAGCCAAAACCCAACACTAGCAGTTTACTAAACTTCTCAGCCAGCTCTTTTAAAACTCTTGGATACAAGCTAGATGCTTTCATTATCAGTGGCTCCAGCTAACTTAAGTAGCTTCAATTTAAGATCCTCCAAAGATAAGTGGAAATGAGAGAATTAGGTATTACCACAAGACTATTTCCCCTCCCTCCACAGCCCCCATCCAAGATGCAAGACAGAAGTTGAGCACTTCTGTCTTTTCTACATCACTAATTAGAATCAATGATCTAATATTGTCAAGATTTTTTTGTTCCTAATATTTAAGAGTCTTTATAGCCCTTAACTGTGCTGGCTATGGATGTCCGAGTGCACACATACTTTCTGTTGTACTACAGGATGGGTAGGAATGGAGATAGCAACAGAGTTGAGAGGACAGGAGACCCACACCATCAGGCAGCATTTTACACAAAACTAAGCATTAGATCTGCAGCCGGGGCCCAAATGTTGCCCCTCCCATGCTCATTGGTATCTGGCAGTTCTTGGTACAGATGAAGAATGGCAGAGTCATTTCCCCCTTGTTAACCCAGTGGAGAAGACAAGCTCTGAGCATCTTTCAGGTCACATGAAGGAGTCAGTTCAGGCACCTGTATCTGAGGGGCCTGTGCCTAGGTTCAGGATAGAAGAGGGTCCCCACCCAAACCAACCATTTCCACTGCAGCCTGTAGGAATATAAACCTAGCACCTGGGGGAAAAGAGTCACTTCGCTTTGTACGAAGAGGTATGCAAATGCCTTACCAAAGGCCTCCACATGGCAGAGTTCCCACCTGCAGGCTTTGCACAAATGAGGAGAGGGAGAGATTTGCAGGTAAGGATTTATTCTCACAGTTCAGGTTCAGACAGAGCTGGCAGGCACAGTACATGGCACGTGTTATCACTGCAAGACATTCGTGGGTACAGAGTGAGGGTGAAGTGTTCAATTCCACAGATCAGTTAGATGTAGCCCCAGCTCCATCTGGCCCAGGAAAGGGACACGAGTGCCAAGCTAATGCTTAGAACAACTGAAATAATCTTCTCCCTCTTCCACCTCCTCCACCTCCTCAGCAGAGTCCCTGCCAACTTCCTCATAGTCCTTCTCTAGAGCAGCCATGTCCTCCCTGGCTTCAGAGAACTCCCCCTCCTCCATCCCCTCCCCAACATACCAGTGCACAAAGGCCCGCTTTGCGTACATCAGGTCAAACTTGTGATCCAGCCGGGCCCAGGCTTCTGCAATAGCCGTGGTGTTGCTCAACATGCAGACGGCCCGCTGCACCTTAGCCAGGTCTCCCCCTGGAACCACAGTGGGGGGCTGGTAATTGATGCCCACCTTAAACCCAGTGGGGCACCAGTCCACAAACTGGATGGACCTCCGGGTTTTGATAGCTGCTATAGCCGCGTTCACATCTTTGGGCACCACATCCCCCCGGTACAGCAGGCAGCAAGCCATGTACTTGCCTCGGCGAGGGTCACATTTCACCATCTGGTTGGAGAACTCAAAGCACGTGTTTGTGATTTCAGGCACCGAGAGCTGCTCGTGGTAGGCTTTCTCTGCCGAGACTATGGGCGCATAGGTCGTGAGGGGGAAATGTATCCGGGGATAAGGCACCAAGTTAGTTTGGAACTCCGTGAGATCCACATTCAAGGCACCATCAAACCTCAGGGAAGCCGTGATGGAGGACACTATCTGTGCTATCAGCCTGTTCAAGTTGGAGTAGGAGGGATGCTCGATATTGAGGTTCCGGTTGCAGATGTCATAAATGGCCTCATTGTCCACCATGAAAGAGCAGTCCGAGTGCTCCAGTGTGGTGTGGGTGGTCAGGATAGAGTTGTAAGGTTCCACCACTGCAGTGGAGACCCGGGGGGCTGGGTACACTGAGAACTCCAGCTTGGATTTCTTCCCGAACTCCACTGAGAGACGCTCCATTAAAAGGGATGTGAATCCAGATCCCGTGCCTCCTCCAAAGCTGTGGAAAACCAGGAATCCTTGAAGGCCACTGCACTGGTCAGCCTGCAGAATTTAAGAGAAGATTTGATTAGTGTTGGCCATCCTATTTGTAATGGGTCTTCCCCATCACCACCACCACCACCAGCAGCTTCTTAATCTCTGTCCAGGATTGGATAGCAACTGAAGGTCTGATTTATATTTATCCTGCACAGTTACATACAGTAGTTTGTAATTACAACATACTGGGGAAACTCAGGATTGACTGGGGAGCTTTGGAAGAACACTAGTAATAGATAGCAGCCCCCCAGATATAGTGGTGGAAGACTATTGAATAAGCTAGGCAGCAGAGGGTCAACTCACATAGCACTCACCCTCTGCACTAAACTAGCAAGATGCTGGTTCATGATTCATCTTGAGGAGTTGCTCCTATCTCCAGAGGAGAACAATGGCAGCCATCAATGAAATGGAGGCTGTGTGCTGGATTCCCAGCTAGCTAAAGGGAAGCGAGGAAAAGGAGTTTGCCCACATACCATTTTACGAGTCCTATCAACCACAGGGTCGATGATTTCCTTGCCGATGGTGTAGTGGCCTCGTGCATAGTTATTGGCCGCATCCTCTTTGCCACTGATCAGCTGCTCGGGGTGGAACAATGAGCGATACATCCCTGTTCGGATCTCATCTGTCAAGAAGAGTCAGTAACACCCTGAGGGTCTCAGCTTTAGACCCAAGATTTAATCACAATTTTATTTGGAGTACGTGTTCACAGGACACACTCAGTTAACAGCAAGGCCCTACAGTCCAGAGCCAGAGAGATATTTAGGCTTCTAACTAAATGACTCCCAACTGTGAATCAACAAATTAGGAGCCTAATAAAAACCTTTGTGGCTCTGGGCTCAGAGACAGGATTAGCACCAAAGAGCTCTAGGCCAGTAGTCATTGACAAATGGGAAAGGGTGTGTTTTTACCTCTTCCCTGCAGGTCAGCGATAGACGCTGTAAGGAGGGATCTGGTGTATCCAAATTCAGGGTGCCTTACCAATGACTGTGGGCTCCAGGTCAACAAAGAGCGCTCTGGGCACGTGCTTCCCTGATCCAGTCTCGCTGAAGAAGGTCCCAAAGGAAGAGTCTGCTTGCCCCAAGGACTTCTCCAAACAGATTATTCCGTTCGGCTGGATTCCATGCTCTAGACAATATAGCTCCCAACAGGCATTGCCCATCTGCACACCAGCCTGGCCAACATGGATGGAAATACACTCCCTCTGCATGGGGTTAGAAGCACACAAAGAAGTTGGAAGAATAGCTTGAACTGTTTGGTTCAGTCAGGGCTTCCCTCCCAGGAAGAGGGTACCTGTCACTTGACTTCCACCCCATCTCAGAACTACAGAATTGATCAAGAGCCACTTGACGTTCATCCATCACTCCTTGGAGATGGGTACAAGTCAGGCCTGGACAAATCTATGTTTCTGCTCACCCTGGCAACTAGTTTTAGAATCCTGTCACCTAGCTCCATTGCAGAAATGGAATGGAGGAGCACCCTCTGGTGACCAAGAGTAAAATTGCTGGCACCTAGCTGTGAGCCAGTTTCGTACAGCCCTGGTATAAGGAGGCCAATTGGCTCAATTTTCCCATTAAATCAAAGGCTTGTGCTAGATGCACAGGCATGTTAAAGAAACATTAGGACAGGAATGAGACAAGCAGGACTTTAGCTTAGTAGAGAGAGTATCTAGGCTATACCGCCACATGTAACCATTGTCCTCTAATGTAGTGTGGGCTAGGCCCAAACAGTCAATACTGATTAAGATTTTTTGCTTATTTTTAGTGAAAGATATGTATGGCTCTGTGCAGTCAGAGCTGCTAGAGATGAAATTAATTGCCTTATGCTGTCAAGGGAAAAGGGAATTCCACTGTTTAACATGACGTGCTCACGTCTAGGCCCTTTTCAACCTTTTCTACAAGAAGGCAGACCGCCCTGAGTCTTGATGACATCGTGAAATGCTTTAAATACGCATACTGATGTCCTGCTATTGCAGTGGGAGAAAATCATGCGATAAATAAATCTGTTAGTCTTTAAAAGTGCCACAGGACTCTGTTGTCTTTCTACAATAGACTAACACGGCTACCCCTTTGGAATTTGCTATTGCAGTGGGAGACACCCCAGCCCTGGGCTGTAGCACAGTCATGCAATGCTATTGAAAGACCGTCTGCTCCTTATACTTATTCAGAGACCTCTTCAAACTGAGGAGGACTGGGGAATCAAGTTGACGGTTGAAAGCCCCACCAAGCCAGTAGCTCTGGAAGAGAAAGGGGGACGCTTCCCCAGCACAATCCGACCCACTCCCTTTCTTATATTACCTACCACAAATGGAGGCCTATTTCACTGTATGAACAGAAGGGGCAGTCGGTACAGACGCTTTAACGAGGAAGTCAGGCTCAGGCAATTAAGACTGCAGGCTTAGCAAGCCATCCATGGAGTTAAACCCTTCCTACTGCTATGTGGGTTAAGTTTATACCCCACTCATGTTAGTATAATTGTTGCTCAGATGTGAGTAATTCACTGCCTGAGCAACACAAGTTTCACTGACCCGGGTGCCAGTGTGGCCACCATTACATCCATCAATGCTATTCTAGCTACTTAGCTCCCGAGAGTAGAAACAGACAGGACAGCAGGTTAAGATTCAGCAGCTAGATTTGATGGCAGAATGCATCACTATGATCTGTCTCAACCAGGCCAAGAAACTAACCCAAAGTCATTCCTAAGGCAGGTTCCAAGAACTCTTCATTAGTGCCATTGTGCAAAGAGAAGAAGGGACTTGCTCAAACAACCATGTATACCCGACAGCCCCAGGGCAGAGGCAGGATTAGAATCCAGGCCTCCTGAGTCCCAGTCCACTGCTCTAGCCTCTAAGCCAAACTGCCTCTAACTACACCATTTCATTCCTTCTTTACTACTAATAGTCTACTGACTCAATGCTAGCCTCACTTTCATACATCTGTAGGACCATGCGCCTCCCCCAGAATAGTGCTGGTTAGTTAAGTATTGTGCAATGCTCTGGAATGCTTTTTGAAGGGACCAAAGAGCACTTTAGGAACACATACAGTTACAGTGTCCTCTCCCAAGGGAGACTTTAATGCAGAGTAGAGTTACAAGTCATTTCCCCCCATTAGAACCCAGTATCCCAACTGTTTGCCTGTATACCCAGTACCCACCCACCACAGCTAACATTCAGTTGTGCTTTTTAAGCATCAATCTGTAGCTATCCCACTTTAAGGAGACAGGCAGAGAGACCCAACTCACACCAGGAACTGATTTCAATTAAACCAGAATTAATCCCTCTTCATACCCAGCCCAGAAGTACTAGACACTCCAACTGCTACAGACCAGACATTGCAAGAGCTCTCTGTCCCATTCAGGCACAAGTCCAGCAGCTGGGTTTCCAAAAGACCTTAATCAAACTCTCTAGAAGAGTCTGCCCCTGCAAGTCCTATAGTTATTTGTATTTCCGAGTAGACTCTAGGAACACTATCTCACAGGCCAACACACCCCTGCTTGGTTGCACAATTCATGTAGAACAAAAAGATGTGCCCTGCTCCCAATCCTTAGGTTAAGAAGTAGCACTCCTGAATAAATGCTAAGCTTTATTTAGCTACTGGAATGGGTTCTGAGTTCTTTTAAAAGTCTAAAAAACAAAACAAAAAACTTATAAGAGTAACATCATCAAAACCTCCCCCAGGCTTCTTCACAACAACTCTGAAAGGAAAGGTCAAGTTGCATCAACTTCATTCACTTCCACACCACTCAAACATTGCTAACCAGTCCCTCTTACACACACTCACCATAACTGCACTCTAACTCTCCCAACTCCACACAAAAGAAATTCCCTCCAGCCTAGCTGGCTCCCAGCTAATTTATAGCCCTCTGCACCCCATCACAGCTGTGCTGAGGTGAGTGGTGTTTCTTAAAGGGACAATGCTTTTCTTTTTCCCACTGTGGCTTCAGCTAATCATAGAATCTGGAAGGGACCATGAGAGGTCATTGGGTCCAGTCCCCTGCACTCATGGCAGGACCAGGCGTCTGTTTAAACCATCCCTGACAGGTGTTTGCAATACAGGTGTGTTGCTGCAGATGTGCATCTAACCGGTGTGGCAGCGTAAGATTTAAAGCTTAATCTTCAAGCATAATACTGAGGAGTTATTTAACCTCAAATTCTCCGTTCTCCACTATGCTGCTGTAACTAGTTCTGTTCTTTAGGGGCCTAAATACCTTGGTGAGTCTGGGCCTAAGGCCAGCATGGGGATGCTGAGCATTGCTTTCAGACACCTATAAGGGGCCGTAGAACTCAGCGCATCAGGCGGTGAGCCCCCAAAGCCAGCCAATGGGAGACGCCACCTAGCTGTGGCATGCTATGACCGCCATCCCCTTCACGAGGCTAGGCACCTAAGTCTGGCCTTTCTCCACGAGGGTTGTACAGCTGGGACCCCTCTTTGGAGGCAGGCGTCTATACGGCTTTTGCAAGAGGCTGGGGCAGCAGCCCAAGTGGATTTCACTCTTATTCCATTGGGATGTAGGACACCCACCCACGTTCAAGCCCCCATCCTCCTGAAGGGAAGAAGAGATTTGAACTGAGGTGAGCGCTGGAGCCAAGGGCCCCGTGTGGAAATTCTCCACCAGCAGCCCCCTCTCTTTTGTGCCACCATGGCTCCAGATCTCTCTGTTTCTTTTAAGTGCACCCATCACACGCAGGGATGGGATGGTCCCGTTGGCCCCAATTCTGCAAGTGACTACAGGAGAGTTCTGGGCAGACTCAGAAATTTACCGGCATGTGGTCTTCTTGGAGAGAATGGCGTCCCCCGGGGGTCTGTCCACATGGAGTCACTGTCAGAACAGAGGCTTATGGGAGATTAGCCATTCAATAATGGCTTGGGATTAGTCAGTAGGAGTTGATATGGTGATAATTAAAATAGAGGAAATTCCTTTTAGCAAATCAACGGGCGGATTTGTTTCCGTCCTGCTTTGCTGCATCAATGTCTTTGGACAAAGCAAAATCTTTGAACTAGGAGGACCCATAAAGGAAGCAAGAGAAAAAGTCTCCCCAAGAGCAAGAGAGTTGAAAGTCATGGCAAAGATTTATATATGCGCTTAGCTTTACACACCTTGGTAAACTTAAACATGTGCATAAAGGCTGCGTCGGCTCAGGCCCAAGACCCAGTCTAAAGCCACTGGAATCAATCCAGCATCTGATTCTGGCAACTGTTTGAAGTCACACACTGTGAAAATTGGAGAGGGGAAATAAAGAAACAGCTGTGGCCTCTGTCCACACACACATGAGCCAGCTCTAACTTGGCCAGTGGTCAGCAACAGGTTTCTCGGCTGCTGTTTTGTGCACAGCTGAGCTGGACTATCGCCGTGGTGAGTTTGCTGATGTGTTCAATCTTAGTCTCTCTTTTCCTGCTCTGATGTTGTAGCTGGATAGACGACACAAGTTAAAGGGAATTTTTTTCCTCTTCAACACCAGTGTTGTGTGACTTCCCGTCTGGCACAGAAGGGGCTGTGTTATTTCTTTGTCTTAAGCGTGGCTTGTGTTCCTGTTATGGTAGCTAGCTATATCCTGAGCTGATTGTAGGAGCTTGGTTAGGTTTTTAAATCTGTTCCTTCTCTGTGAGTGGAAACTCTTTAGACGTCGTGCCCCTTTCAGACTGATAGATTTCTGAGCTGCAAATGTTAACCTACTTCTTATTGGAGTTTAAGTTTTGAGCTAACCTAGTCTGGCATCTTGTACTTCTGCTCTTCCTTTCTGGCTTCGTGGGGAATGGTTTCAATCTGACGTGACTACCTGCCAAAAATTCTCCTGGGCATCTCCCTATACCTAACTTATCAAGGCACCGTCATTCTCAATGTAAAAACTGGTTTAGATCAGGCAAAATCTCTGGCTCTGGCTAATTAACTTTCAGGCAGTCAATCTAGCATAATTCTCTGTGGGGTCTATTGACCACAGCTTGGAATACCGAAAGTCAAGCGCCAAAATATCTCTCTGCTTTTCATCAAGGCATCTTAAACTACTCTACACATGTGGGTGAGTCTCGTTAAAATGGGCCAGAAGTGACGTGAAACGGGCCGGGGCCATATTTTGGGTCAACGGCAGCCCTAAGCACTGGGCCATGTTGGCTCCCATGCAATATGAACAGCTGGCTGGGTCTTGACGTTCGTAGCAGTGAATTGAATAGAAACTAAGGGCTTGATCCGCCAAGGAGACGACATCTCAATATTGCAATGCCTGATGAAGATGCCCTGCTGTCTAGGGGGATTAACTGCTCTGGGGTCAGTGCCTGAGGAGAGGAGTGTGGCAAAACCCGTACCCCCCTCTGGGAAGCTGGAAACTTAAAGGATGTCTACACAGCATCTTGACAGCCGGGACTGGCCCCTGCCAGCTGACTCGTGCTTGCGGGGCTGGATCAGTGCTGTATAAAATTCAGGGCTCGGATTGAGGGCCCTGTGAGGTAGGGTGTCCCAGAGTTCAGGCGGCATCCCCTTGAGCCTGAGTCAATTGGCAGGAGCCAGCCGTGGGTTTTTCTTTGCTGAATAGATGCACCCTTACGTGGTTAGACAGCCACTGAGCAGGGTAACTGAGGATCCAAATTTTGGATTTAGGTGCCAAAATCCCTTTGGGGATCTAGCCATTGAACGAGGTCTAATTAGCAGCTACACTTTTTGTTTCAGAATGACACCAATCACGGCGGATTGTGACGTTCCTGCCGTGTCTGAACGTGTTTGCCACGCGGCTCTGCTGTGGCCACATGCCCCAGTCTCAAGGCAGCAGGGCGCTTCTCCCCAGCACCAATCCCCTCATCATGGTCACGAGCCCCCTTCTAGTCTGGCCTGCGAGGCCTCTTGGCTGGTGATGTTTCTCTGCGTTGGGCCCCACCTAGGATCCCGCTCACTCTTCCCAGCTGCTCAACGCACGCGGCTCCAGCCGTCAGCTATACTTTTTATTCTTACACATTTTTCACGTTCATGTAATGCTGAGTTCAATGAATCCCGGGTGCCAGTGGCACGTAGCAGCGCCCCAGAACGCCACTGCCTCTCCCCCACACACCGCCACTGAAAGTGTCCCTCGCAGCAGCTTTTTCCGACAGCAGAGGGATGGGGGTCTTTCAAACACCAGACTACCCTGAAAGTGTTGGTGGTCATGGGGGGCCCTGTGCGCTCCGTATTGCCGATAAGGTGGCAGGAGGCCCCTTCACTTCTGCACACTTAGATGTCTCATTTTGGGGGCTGGCCCCTAGGTGTGTGGCAGATTTGTCGAGGCCCGGCATAATGCAAATACCAGCTTTCATCTAGACCAGAAGTTCCCAGACTGTGGTCCGAGATCTGGAGCAAGGTTATTAGTTTTTTAATTTTTTTTTTTAATAAAGTGCTCTGATCCAAAGCGCTTTACAACAGTTCACTAACAGTATAAACGACATTTGGAAAGATCGTTAAATTGTTCGCCGAGACCCTCAGCAATTGTCAAGTGGTCTGTGGGAAGAAACAAAAAAGTCAGACTAAAAACCAATCAAGATACCTCACTTTATTTTCCTTTACTTTCTAATACTTATAATATAGGAGGAGGAGGAAGGAAAAAAAGAATGAAAATGAGGAGTGAAGACAGCGTGTTCTCTTTCTTGGGTTGGTCCCAAGTGGGGGAGCCCCAGAAATGAACCTGGGCACAGGGCCCCTACTAAGTCTAAATTTGCCACTGCCTTTTAGACCTTCTGCATTGTGAGCGGCCTGGTGGCTGGGTGGTGGGGATGGTGCCCTGGGAGCTGAGTGGAGGCCGGGGCTGGGGGTGTCCTGGAGCAGCGGGCGGGCCCAGTAGCAGTCTAGGGAGTGGCTGGGGGCCTGTGCCCCAAATCATTTTTCTTCCAAGCAACACTGCTGGTGTTCAGCCACTCAGAACCTACAGTTATTGGTGATGAAAAGAAAGTAGGAGAATAGACCTCCTGCTACCAAGCGTGGTAAACGGGAAGAATGTATCTCTGCCCTTTCTGTGCAGATCAAAGAAGAGTCTTGTCAATTCTGATACCCAGCAATTAGAGCGAGGTTCAACAATAGATCTGCACGTTTAAACGTGGCGCCTAAAAAGGACTTGGCCAACCCTGTCTAGACCATTTGATAAGGAATTTTGAAGCTGATGGTGAAGGCACAACCTCATTCTCCCTCACAGAGGAAACCTGCACGGGGATCTGCCACTCACTGCTCACCCCATTGCTACAACTTCCACCAGGCCCCACGGCAGCCGTTCCAACTAGAAACGGGTTGGGTTTTAGGCATCTTTTTAAACGCGCTCACTTCCCACAAAGACGCTTCACAAAATCTCCCTTGTCAAACCCTCGTTTTGATGGAAAATGTTAAACCAAACCAAGCTGTAACTCTCACCAAGATGGTTTTCCTCAGCTGTAATGGCATTACAACTGAAGCCGTGCTTGATGCCATATAAATCCTCAGACCGTGCTCGGACAAAGCCCTGGGAGGAGAAGGAGAGAGAAACCCCTGGTTGTGGTGGCTGGAGAAATTTGACCAGAAACAGATCAGCAGCAGCCATGGCTACAGAATCGACCATTATCTGAACAGGGCAATAGGGTAGCGCAGGGGTTCTCAAGCTGGGGGTCGCAAGGTTGTTATGGTGGGGGTTATGGGAGGTTGCCTCACATGCCAGTTAAGATGGCATGGGTTGGGGGTCACCACTTTTGTCAGGGAGAGTCATCATAGCCTGAAATATTTTCAAAGGAGGGTCCCAGCAAAAAAAAGTTTGAGAACCCCTGGCATAGTGGACAAGGCTGCCCTTCGAGGTTTCAAAACACCTCTGATCCAACCCTTTGCCTCAATAAATAGTGTACTCGGCAATTGCCGTGAGCGTGATCATATTACCGAAAGCTCCAGCTACGCTGTGGGATTAGTCCCTACTCAAGTAATGCACAAAGGGCTGCCAGAGTTCAGGCTGTTTGGAAGTCTGCCCTGCATTTGTGCGAGAATTCATATTCATCAGCTGCTTGGCTGGTTTCAGGCCTCTCAGGAGGGCCTGGGCCTCCTTTTCCATCAGCCCATGCGTGAAGCTGAAAGAGGAACGTACGCTGTGACCATAGCATTCTATTGCACTCTAAAGTGTCCGAGCATGTGACTGTTCTGGGGTGGTTGTAATGAGATAAAACCCACTTAAATCTTTCTGAATACATTAAAAAAAAATAGAAGTAAAAAGAGCTAATAATGACCTGCAAGGAACGGGGGATGAGGGGTTGACTTGCTGTGCTTTGCCACGTGGAAAGGTCTGACGGGGCTTTTCTCGCTTCTCCCAATTTTAGCGATGTCTGAGGACTGTAATAACTCAGTCACAGATTAGAGGTTTATTGCAGGAGCGGGGGGTGAGGTTCTGTGGCCTGCGCTGTGCGGGAGGTCAGACAAGACTATCATATTGGGGGCTTCTGACCTTAGAGTCTATGAATAACAAACCCAGTTTTTTTGGAGGATTTGTAAGTCTCTGAGGTGCTTGGATTTTCTCGACTGAAGGAAGGAAAACACTGAATTCTTGACCGTGTTTTTTCTCCTGAGTTCTGTAGTTAAATATTGTCATAACAAAACCGAAATAAATTCTTAAATCACCTCCTAATATGGGGTGGTGCTCTTCTTTCTTTTAATTTTAATTTCGCTTCCGTGCTTTCTGTATCTACTGGTTCTCCAGTTGTTCATCAGCGTCTGCTGGCAACAAGCAGTTTTTCCAATTTAAGGAAACAAAGAAAAACCCTTAGAATTCTGCCCTACTCTTCACTCCTGCTAAAGTTAAACTTCTTTAGCACATCGTGCAAAATCAACAAGAGGCATCAACTTCCCCCCTTCTTTGATACAGTGACCAAGATTATCAGCAGAATCTTTGTTTAAAAGTTGTTTGGGGGCCTCTTAGGGTTAAATTCCTCAGACAAGGAGTAGACAGACAGTTTAAAAAAAAAAATCCGAAACCAGGCAGAGAATAGTGGGGGAGGAATAGGAACCAGAAAACAAAATTCCTGCTCTTTGCAGAGGCAAAGCCAGCAAAGCTCTGTTTTCTCATTGTTTGAGACACATCTGGCAAAGCAGTTGACTCTGAGTAGTGGGCAACTAGAGAAATATTAGTCGGAGGGTTGGCTCAACCAGTGAAATGGCTGAGTAGCAGGCAGGAGCCCTGGAATTGCTGCTTCCCTGTTTCCCTTTATCAAATTGGGGATGAGTGCAGTTACATAGGCTAGATTTCAAGTCAGCAGGGCCTGATGAAATTCACTCTGGAGTTCTTAAGGAACTAGCCAGAGCAATAGTGGAACCATTAGCAATTATCTGGTAGAATTCATTGAGGATGGCTGAGGTTCTATAGGGTTGGAGAAGGACAAACAAACTCATTTTGGTTCAAGATAAAATCCTCACCACACGTTCCCAGGAACACTGCTGACCAAAATTTCAAGAAAGGATGCCCCCTGCAAAGTCAAAAGGGTGCTTCCTTTGTTTTTGTAGGTGAAAGAGAGAGAGAGAAGGAAAAAAAAGAACCTCAAGGTGTTTTGCCTCCCACATTTATAGTCCATTCACCCCTTGAAATGGATTTTCATGACGGTTACTCCTCTTCCAGCTGTGAGAATGGGGACATGGAATCTCAAGGGGATAGAGGGTCCTTGGTGTTGTTTGTTAAAATGCAGATAAGACTGTTCCTGCTCAACCCCTCCTCCCTTTATCAAAGACTGTCCACTTGACCAGGACAACAGAGTCCTGTGGCACTTTTAAAGACTAACAGATTTATTTATCGCATGAGCTTTCGTGGGAGAAAATCTCACTTCGTCAAATGCTTTGAAGATGGGCCCTTCTTCGAAGCGTCTGATGAAGTCGGATTTTCTTCCACAAAAATGCATGCGATAAATAAATCTGTTAGTCTTTAAAAGTGCCACAGGACTCTGTTGTCTTTCTAAAACAGACTAACACGGCTCCCCCTTTGGCACTTGACCAGTGAGAGACAATCAGTTCTGATGACACCTGCTAGAGACATCAGCTTGTCCATTATTGTCTTTGAGAACCAGGTTTACCCCTGCCCCAAAGTTTTCTGTAAACACACTACAGTCATGATTTCAGGTTGTGTTCATGATTTTACATATAATGTAGCTACACACATTTCCTCATGCTATTATTCACCAAAGTGTATTATTAGTTTTCAAGTGATACCTCACAAGGCACATTTTCTACCAACATTTTACAATAGTGTGGAGGGCATGAATACAGGTGTGTATTTAGTCATATTCAGTTCCTACAATATGTGCCCAGCGTTGTTTGGGAAACTTGCCATTAAGTTCAAAGCCCTAGACCAATGAGGGATGTTTTTTAACACCTGCAGCATGGCTAATAATGCTGCTCTGAAACTCAGTTCAAAAGTGACTATTGCAGGCCTTCAGATGTGTCTGGCCAGCAGGCATTCCTCTCACCCTCACACAGGGTGTATTTTCTGGTTACTCTCATGCTGGGCTCTGTACTATCCTCAGCCTTGGACTCCACACACACACACCGCAGCACCAGCCGGACCACCCTGCTCCATGGCTGGGCGTCACTGTGGTGGGGAGATTGCAAGAGTGGGTAGCCCCACGCCCTTGATCTGGCCCTGATGATAGTCTCTCCAAGCAGTCCTCTTATGCCCAGGGCTACGTCATATCCGAGACCATCTCTGCTGCTAAGAGTTTACAGTCTATGTAGAAAAGACAGCCACAGGGTGGGAGAAGGGAAGCATCTTTATCTCTAGTTTATAGGTGGGGAACTGGATATGAAGACAGCAGCCCTAAGGCAACTCGATCCTGAGCGCATCCAACCTGCCCCCTGTTCTCGTCATTGGCTTCACATAGAATAGTGAGTCAAGTTGGAGGTCTTGGTCTTTATCTTCCAGACACTCCAGGAGCCGGTCCCAGGGTCACTAACGCTGCTGGTTAAGGAAAGCGGTCAATAGCTCCACTCCTCTGGCTCAGTGCAACTTCCAACTACACTGGTGAAGCTCCTCTGTGCAGGAGGAAGAGCCTTCTGGGGTTCTGGTCCTGCGGAACGGTGGAGTGACTTCCCGTCCCCACCCTCAGAACTGAGGGCCATCACAGACCTCACCCCTTCCTGCTCTAAGGTGGTAAACTCCAAGTTTAGCACTTAATGTTTCTAAATCAACAGGAGCGTGTGGAGGAATTTAAATTGGAACCCTTTTGGAGGGGGACACCAAGGCCCAGGGAGGCAGAGAAGCTCCGGTGAATTGCCCAAGGTTTTCCATTTGGATTGGGATTGGGGGCTGATCTCAGATGGGACCCCCAGAGGGAAAGCATGGATTATTTTAGTCCTGTCTGTGTGACGCATCGTTTACTGCTGTCCGTCCTGCCATAAATATTCCCTTCTGGCCAGCGTGATACAGTCACTCTCCTGCCGTATAAGATAAGGGCAGAATGTCCTCTCTTGACAGGTCCAATTAGGGACAGTTACTAAGACACCAGAAGAGTGCTGGGGATGGATGGATTCGGGCCAGACCGACCTGATTGTGACAGTAATCAATTTCAGCGGTTCATTACTGTTAAACACACTGAGAAATGTTCTGATTAGTTTTCAAGCTGAAAAACAACAGAAACTGCTTGCCTCTCCCTGGCTCAGCAATGCAGTATTTCTCTCCTGACTGTGAAGGGGTTCTCATGGTGTTGTGCCCGGAGGTAGCAGGCTGGAACAATGCCACACCCATGTCACTTCCATGGTATGCTATACAGCTCCTTCCATCCTGAAACAGCCCTTTAAAGCTGATGTATCTCACCAGGGATTGGGGTTGATGGTGACAGCTAACACCACACAGCAGGCTGTGGAAGCATAGGGACAGTGGAAATGAAAGGCCAGAAAGCCAGAGACAAATCCTTGGGCTTATACAAAGTGCGATGGAACATATAGCATCAAATCAGTAATGCCTTGGACTGTACATTCTTAAGTGAAAGAACGGAACAGTAACAATCATAGCACATCTTCTCAGTTTTGCCCTTTGGCCACCTGTGTTTAGAATGCTCCCGTTTTAGAATCGAAAGACCAATACCTCGCTTTTAATTTGATGATTAATTTTCATGAGTTTTATGAGCTGTAAATTTGATTGGATAGAACATTGTTTAAGCCAAACCAATGTTTGTTTTACATCGATCTTCCTTACCTTTGAATAAAATTTTACGGCACACTTGGACAGTTCTCACTGCACACCAGTGTACTGGGCACACTGGTTGAAAACCACTAATCTAAGAGCTTCAGAAGTGAGGCTAGGTAACACCCCCGCCAACTCACACCCCAGCAGTTTATACTTAGGACCTTCAGGACTATACCATACACCTCCACCCCTGGAGATGAAGGACTAACTCTGCTAACAAGTAGCAGTAGTAGGCTGTTATCCTCTAGTAAACCAGCCACTGAAGGATGACGCAACACACACTGTTCTAAGGCTATTACGCTGGGATCGATAAGCTGACCCACCATGTCACCTTCATGGTGACAGTCCTGATCTTGCAGTGAGCATCAGATGGCCAGAGGGCAGTTCTGCAGCGCTCCTTGTGAGCTTGGTGCTATCTCTCGTCAGTCTGCTGATCCTTCAGATCCTTCACAATGCAGTAGTGCCCAGCTGGATGTCACCCCAGTGCTTCAGCTTCTGCTCACTGCAGAAACAGGGACCAACAGCCAAAACACTGCGTGCGAAGAGGGGCTACTACGGACTGGGACCATCTATCTCTGGTACAAACGTAATCCCTGTTACTGTACGCATGGACTGGAAGCTCAGACAGGACCATCATGATCATCTAGCGTGACCTCCTGCATGCTGCAGGCCATAGGACCTCACGCACCCACTCCTGTAATAGAGCTGTAGCCTCTGGCTGAGTTACTGACATCCTCAACTCTTGATTTAAAGACTTCAAGTTAGAGAGAATCCACCATGTACACTAGTTTAATGTGGCCCCACGCTGCAGAGGAAGATAAAAACCCCACCGGAGTCTCTGCCAATCTGACCGGGGGAAAATTCCTTCCCAACTCCAAGTACCGCGAATAGCTAAACCCTGAGCATGTGGGGAAGGCCCACCAGCCAGACTCCCAGGAAAGAATTCTTTCTCGTAAGTCAGAGCCCTCCCCATCTAGTGTCCCATCACCAGCCATTGGGGCTACTTGCTGCTATCGCAGTATCGCGAGCGGAGTTTACAAGAATCTCCCAATCATTATTGTATTTATCCTCACTGCTCCCGGGAGGAAGGGCAATGACATCCCCCCCATTTTACAAATGGGCTAATGAGACACAAGGGATCAGAGCCTCAAGAGATTTAGGTGCCTAACTCCCATGGAAATCAATAAGACACCTAAATCCCTTGGAGAATCTGGGGCCCAAGAGACTTGCCCAAAGTCACACAGGAAGCCTGTGGCAGAACAGGTCTCCCTCAAGGTCAAGCTAGTTGTTCTATTTCAGGGGTCAGCAACCCGAAAGATATGAAGAGTGGTTTTTCAAAATTCCTTCAATAACCAAGTGTTTTGAGAGCCGCAATGGGTGTAGCCTCCTGGTGGGAGGAGCTAGGACCTGGGCTAGGGCACCTGGTGAAGGAGGAGGAAGCCCAGAAACAGGAGAGGGGCCCCCACAGGATCCCCCAGTGGCAGGAGTGGGGGCAGGGAAGGCGGGCCCAGAGTCAGGAGCCGCAAGGGGGCAGCCAAAGAGCGGCATGCGGCTCTGGAGCCACAAATTGCAGACCCCTGTATCTAATCACTGCCACATCCCTTGTCTCAGGAGCATCCAATTTAGCATTGAATGCAACAGCTAGAAGAATGGAAAAACGGCTATGTGCCCCTAGGAGTACACACAGAGAAGGTTTATTGTCTCCGGCACCCCCTACTAAGGGGATCTGTGGCTTTAAATTTGCAAGCAGCCTCTTCCTCTTCAGGACCAGTCACTGGCAAGCAGGGTATAAAGATCTAGTGAGCAGCAGCAGCTGTCTCCAAAGCTGCTTCTAAGAGAGTGTTTAGAATCCATTGCTATGGTAGGCTCTCACCAATGAGCTTTGTGGGTCAGAAGGAGAATAGTCTGGGCACTCGAAAGTTTCTGGCTACGTGTGCTTTGTTGATTTCTTGCAGGGTGCTAGTGTGAGTGGTTGTTTTGGAGAGGTTTGTAGCTTATTAAGGGAGTGTTATTTGTGTGTCTAACTTCCCTTTCAGTCCTTATGAAATGTTGCCTATGATGGTGTAATTGACTAAAGTCTAGGGGTTTTTAGTTGGCTGGCTTGCTTTCTCCTTTAAGCTTCCTATTTCAGTGAGAACTTCTTAGGATGCAGGGCCCCTTAATCTGGGATTTGCCCTTCAGGCTTGAAGATCCGAAAGCACAGATTTCTGCCACTTAAATTAAAGGAGCACCTCCATTCACGGGTGGCTGCGGCAGTAATAGTAATCTGTTCTCCCCTAGCTGGTGGCCCTCTAGAAACCCTGAGTGTTGTGCTCTGGGAAAATGTAAATGTGTGCTTGAAGGAATCTATTGCATTTTTTTTCTAGACTCGGGCTATTTCCTGTGATCCTCACACAACCCGCCTTGGTCTTGCAAGGTGTATTGCGACACCTGCTGTGTAGCCCATTTTGCTCTTATCCTGATTCACATCAGCTGCCATGGCTTCTGAGCTAATGTGCTCCCCAGCAGCATTAGAAACACTAGAGTCCAGTGTTTGTGGGGTATTACAGTGGTTGTCCAAACAGGTCCTGTTTCTTGCTACTGCCCCAGCTGTCTGAGTGGGGCTGGTGCCTCCATATAGATCTATTCTGTGTGAAATACAGGACCAAATGGCTTCTCTTGGGCACGGTCCAAGCTGGTAGAGGTGTTCATTGAATCTCAATCTTTTAATTTCTCCAGACAGCTCCTTAAGTGGCTTTGTCTCCTAAAAAAAAGTTCTTCACTTACCTCTTGTGTGTGGGGAGAGGAGGAGAGTGAGGAGGAAAACTGTGGGGAGACCTCATGGGCACCCTATAACAACTGAGGACAGTAGGGGAACTTTATCCTTCCTACTGAAAATGAATTGTGGTCCTACAAGGTATCAGGTGCCACTAATTCAGACCTGTGATTGTCAAGTCAGTTATGTGTGTGCATAGCGCGCACAGCCTGTGTCACTTGATTTGGCCCTGACTGTGCGTCCATTTCCAGAGGGAATGCCTTTCCATCCATGTTGGCCAGGCTGGGGTACAGATGGGCAATGCCTGCTGGGAACTCTATTGTCTAGAACATGGAATCCTTCCAGGTGGGACCATTCCTGCCCCCAAAGCAAATGAACAAGTGGATTCCTCTTTTGAGACCTTCTTCTGCGAGACTGCAGCGGGGAAGCACGTTCCCAGAGCTGTGTTCATAGACCTGGAACCGACCGTCATTGGTAAGAGGCTGATGTGGCTGAATCTCCACGATGGATAGTTTGACTGTCTCTCTTCCCATTTCCTCCCCATCACAAAGTGCACTTGGGCCATGAGCTCCACCCCATCCCGTTTCCCAGTCTCTCCTGACTTCTAGAGATGGTGTAATTGATGGGCCTTCATTCAAACCCTGGATGTTCAATAGTAAAAGGACGCTGGACTGCAGAATTCAAAACATAGTGCTTTATGGCACAAGACTTCCCAGGTGACCAACTGGGGTGACCCTCCATGGGTGAGATGAGGGAGGTAGACCCAGAAAGTCTGTGGCAATGGGTAGTGTGAAGGACACCCCTCTCTCCCAAGCCACTTCTCTCCTGCCTCCTTTTGTGCCAAGGTTGCTGGGAGGCCTGAATGTATGTAAGGAAGAGAGTGACAAGGGTGAAAGAAATTCATGATAGACAGCCTGGTGGAGGGTTGGTCTCTATGGTTCTTCATTCTGTGATTGTTTATCTTCTCCCCCAGTTCCTTAGTCTGGGCACATTGTCACTAGTTCAGCTCTCTGGAACTTGCCAAGATGAACTCTTTCTGCCCTATGTGGGAACGCAACCCTCACTCATGGCCCCCCTGCAGCATGTGTGTTGGGCAGGGAGTGGATCACATGGAGGGGAACAATGGTGGGGTGAGATACATGGCCATTTCTTGACCAGATATAGGGTGACCAGACAGCAAATGTGAAAAATCCAGACAAGGGATGGTGGGTAATGAGCACCTATACAAGTCAAAGACCTGAATATCCAGAATGTCCCTATAAAATTGGTACATCTGGCCACCCTAGAAGATTATCTTGGTGTCCATTTACTACACCTCCTCAGAACGTGGTGACTGAAAGCTACAGTCTCCTACAAGTCATGGACAATTCCCAGCTCTCATGGGCTAACACAAAGCTGCAGGGTCTGATGGGAATTATTCACAGAAGTAACTTAAAATAGTTCTAACACTTACTCAGTGTGTCCTCTTGGGACACTCATCTGTAGCATCCAAGTGCCTTGGGTCTCATAAAACCCACTGTATGGGCCTAACATACCTGTGCTTTAAACCACCTTAGCTTTGCTTTGTTGCTTTGTACACCTCTCTTCATGCTGTTGTCTAACATCTGAAATTGACCATGACAAAAATGTAGCGGCTATCTCACAATGCGGTCCCACCCCCCACAGATGAGATCCGCACAGGCACCTACCGCTTGCTCTTCCACCCGGAGCAGCTCATCACTGGCAAGGAAGATGCGGCCAATAACTACGCCCGAGGTCACTACACCATTGGGAAGGAATTAATTGATACCGTATCAGCCAGGATTCACAAAATGGCAAGTAGGGAAATCGATTCTGTGACTGGCTAGTGTAGCCCATCCTGGCATAGCACTGCCATTTGGGCTGGTGGCAGAGTTTGAACCCTGGGTCTTCGTGCATCTAGCCTTGTTTGAGCGCATGTTCTCAGCACCATAAGAGCCCAGTTGCCTCAGGAGGCCCTGCTCCCATGAGAGAAAGGCAGGGGCACCCTTCCCTTCTCTTACAAGCAGGAGTCTGGGGTCCTATCTCTCTGAACAACACCAAGAGTGGTTGTAGGAGTCCCAATTTGTACCCTAGCAGCCGGACTGGGCTGTGTGCCCACTGCTGAGGTGTGTTACAGGTTGGAGGTGGCCATGAAGGCACCCCTTGAATAGGAGTGGATGGGCTGGTCCCTCAACCCCACTCCACTGCTTGGGCTGGAGTGTGTGGGCCCCCCAGGGAAGGGATCTAGGAGCCAGTGCTCCTTTGAGATGCATGCCCCCTCATGCTACTTAGAGCTGTCATCTCCATCTTGAAATCAGCCCGGCACTGGTTACACTGGAGTCCTTCTGCAATCACCGGGGCTATCAACAGAGGCAGCCAAAGGGAACTCTCCTGCACTGAGTGGCCCTGTTGTGGGTCAAGCTATGCTCTAGTATCCCACCTGTACTGCTCCCCACTCACCTGCTGTGGCCTATTGATGAAACTAAATGTGAAAATCTTGTAAGTACAGGTACCTGACCCAGAGCCAGGATACATTTCCTTAGCTGGGCGGACTGAATTTGATCCAGGGTATGGTGTGACTTGTGCACAGACAGCCTAAGGCAGTGATCTCCTTAACTGCCAAAGGCAAGTGATGATAAAAAAGTCATGGGTGCCTTTTCCCAATGATTCTCTCACAAACATAGTGCCCTGACCCTCAGCAATCAAACTGGGGAATGGGAGCCAAACGGTTTTTTCCTTCTACTGCAGGCTGACCAGTGCAGTGGCCTTCAAGGATTCCTTGTCTTCCACAGCTTTGGAGGAGGCACAGGCTCTGGATTCACATCCCTCTTGATGGAGCGCCTGTCAATGGAGTTCGGGAAGAAATCCAAGCTGGAGTTCTCGGTGTACCCAGCCCCCCGGGTCTCCACTGCGGTGGTGGAACCTTACAACTCTATCCTGACCACCCACACCACGCTGGAGCACTCGGACTGCTCTTTCATGGTGGACAATGAGGCCATTTATGACATCTGCAACCGGAACCTCAATATCGAGCGTCCCTCCTACCCCAACTTGAACAGGCTGATAGCACAGATAGTGTCCTCCATCACGGCTTCCCTGAGGTTTGATGGTGCTTTGAATGTGGATCTCACGGAGTTCCAAACTAACTTGGTGCCTTATCCCCGGATACATTTCCCCCTCACGACCTATGCGCCCATAGTCTCAGCAGAGAGAGCCTACCACGAGCAGCTCTCGGTGCCTGAAATCACCAGTGCTTGCTTTGAGTTCTCCAACCAGATGGTGAAATGTGACCCTCGCCGAGGCAAGTACATGGCTTGCTGCCTGCTGTACCGGGGGGATGTGGTGCCCAAAGATGTGAACGCGGCTATAGCAGCTATCAAAACCAGGAGGTCCATCCAGTTTGTGGATTGGTGTCCCACTGGGTTTAAGGTGGGCATCAATTACCAGCCCCCCACTGTGGTTCCAGGGGGAGACCTGGCTAAGGTGCAGCGGGCCGTCTGCATGTTGAGCAACACCACGGCTATTGCAGAAGCCTGGGCCCGGCTGGATCACAAGTTTGACCTGATGTACGCAAAGCGGGCCTTTGTGCACTGGTATGTTGGGGAGGGGATGGAGGAGGGGGAGTTCTCTGAGGCCAGGGAGGACATGGCTGCTCTAGAGAAGGACTATGAGGAAGTTGGCAGGGACTCTGCTGAGGAGGTGGAGGAGGTGGAAGAGGGAGAAGATTATTTCACTTGTTCTAAGCAATAGCTTGGCACTCGTGTCCCTTTCCTGGGCCAGATGGAGCTGGGGCTACATCTAACTGATCTGTGGAATTGAACACTTCACCCTCACTCTGTACCCACGAATGTCTTGCAGTGATAACACGTGCCATGTACTGTGCCTGCCAGCTCTGTCTGAACCTGAACTGTGAGAATAAATCCTTACCTGCAAATCTCTCCCTCTCCTTCTCATTTGTGCAAAGCCTGCAGGTGAGGCATGTGAGGCATTTGCATACCTGTTAGTACAGGACTAAGTGACCTGACTTTTTCCAGGTGCTGGTTTTCTGCTCCTACAGGCTGCAGTGGAAATGGCTGGTTTGGGTGGGGACCCTCTTCTAGCCTGAAAATAGGCACAGGTGCCTGAATTGACTCCTTCATGTGAATTCAATTATTCAGACTTTGTCAACTAGGTTCACAAGGAATAAAGGGCTCTACCATGCTTCATCCATACCAGCAGCAGCCAGCCCCTGAGTGCAGGAGGGGGGCAGTTGTACAGGAGGGTGACATGTGGGCCCTTGCTAGAGATCAAATGCTTCAGGATTGTGTAAAATGCTGCCTGATAGTAGGGGTCTTCCAGCTTCTCCAAACTCTGTCCCTATCCCACACCATCCAGCCTTGTAATAGTTAGCTGTTATATGTGCACACCAGGGCCCTCCCAGGGAGGAGGGGGGCCCAGGGCCAACTGGCCTGGGGAGGCCCCCAACCTACCCCCCCAGTGGAGGGGGGAAGGGTGGGCCTGCTCAGCCCCCACCAATTAAGACTACCCCCAGGGGAGGGTGGAGGATATATAGGAGTAGTGGGCTGGGGCTCAGGGGGAGGGAGGCATTGCTGCCCCCCAAAAACATTTGGGACACAGCCCCCCCTGTGGTGTTCCTTCCCCCCCTCCCCCCACCAGCAACTCCAGGCCCTAAGCTGGGCCGGGGCCACACCAGGCCAAACAGCCCGGGGCCGGATCGTGCCACCAGCAGGAGCTGTCTCAGCTGAGGCTCCTGCTGGGAGCTGGCCGTGGCCGGGAGCCTGCCGAGGCCACTGTCACTGGGGACCCAGCCACGGGCCGGGGACCTAAGGCTGCTGCCGGGGCTCAGCCACTGTCAGGAGCTGGCCACGGCCGAGGCACCAGCAGCCGGGCTGGCCCCGCCCCAGTCACAGCCAGGGACCTTGTGTGGGGCAGCCGGCCAGCCTGGCCTGCCCCACAAGCCCGCCCCACCCCTGTGCGGGCCAGCGGCTCCTCCCTGGGGGCGGGGAGGGCTGGCCCAGCAGGGCAAAGTGCTGCCGTGGAAGGGTCGTGGCATGGGTCCCACACTGCCCGTCTGGGAGCAAGACAGCGTGGGGCCCACTTAACTGCGGGGCCCGGGGCAATCACCCCATTCGCCCACCCCCCCAGGGATGGCCCTGGTGCACACCCAGACACCTACAGCACTCAGAACTAAGGAATTGTTTTAAATCTTAGGAAGAAAAATATCATGATGACATTAATCCATTACTAGATGGAAATGGTGGTAGAGTTATTAGTAACACAAAAGCTTGGTTTCTGCATTTGGGGATAAACCAATCTTATATCGGACTAGAACACTTTCCTCCAGCGATATTAGCGGAATGGTTGTTAAACAAATCTACTACACTCGATGCTTTCAGCATGGTCGGCCCTGCGGATTTTTGAAAGCCTTAGATCCCAAGGAGCTGGATGAGATGCTTGGCAGCTACCTAATGTTAACTTGGTGCTTTGGAGAAATTCCAGAAGACAAAATTTTTTTAAGAAGGGTAAATGGGATGACCTGGGTAACTCTAGACCTGTCAGCCTGACTTCAATCCTCAGCAAAAGAATGGAATGGCTAATAAGGGCTCAGTGCCACTCACTTAGTGAAGATAATTCATGTAAATCAATCTGGATTTGTGGAAAACAGATCCTGTCAGACTAACAGTTTTGTTTTTTTTAAACTAAACTAAAAGTTTGGTTAGTAAGTATCAAAGGCTATGACTTGGTAATGCATGAATTTTATATTCTAGTTTTTTTAATTAAAAGGTTTTTAAAAACTGACTGAGGTCTCAAAATGTAATTCTAAAGGGGGAGTTGTCATTGAGTGGCTATATTTTACTATATGGTGCTGCAGGCAGCCATTCTTGGCCCTGTCTGATCTTTAAACATTTTTTATCAATGAGCTGGAAGAATCCCAATCTTTACTGATAGAAGTTTGCAGAATACACAACAGTTGAGGAGTAGTAAATAATTCAGAAAGATAAACTGAGCTGCAAACACGGTAATATGGCTAAAGAAACATACATACATCTTGGAACAATGAGGGTCATACCTAGATGATGCAGAACTCCATCCTGGGGAGCAATGACTGAAAAAGATTTTTGGGTTCTAGTGGATAATCACCTGCACACAAATTCTGAGTGCAATGCAGTAGCTAAAAGAGCTAACATGATCCTGGAAGGCATAAACAGAGGTATCATGAGTAGGAGGGGGGTGGGGGGAGTTTGGTTGGTTGGGTGTTTTTGGCTGGGGGAGAGGGGTGGTTTTTTAAACATCTCTATTTGGCACAACTATTGCTGGAAGCATGTATCCAGTCCTGCTGCTGACAATTCAAAAAGATGTTGATAAATTGAAGGAGGTTGACAGAGAAGCCACAACAGTGATTAAAGGATTGGAGAGATCGCTTTATAGTAATAGATTCCCACAGCAATACAAAGAAAAGGCATTTCTTTCTAGTCCCTAAAACCTACCGGGGACAGATAATTAGTAATGTCTCCTTTAATCTAGTAGAGAAAGGTAAAATGCAATCTGAGGGCTGGAAGCTGAAGCTGGTCAAATACAGACTGGAAATAAAGTGTACATTTTTAAGGGTGAGAATAGTTAACCATGGGGAAAACTTGCCATGGGTCATGCAGGTTTCTCCTTCAGTGGCACTTTTTAAAATCAAGATTGCAATTTTTTTTCTCCCTCAAGATCTGCTATAGGAATTATTTTGGGAATGCCCCCTGGCCTCTGTTATACGGGAGGTCAGACTAGATTATCACAATGGTCCCTTCTGGCCCTGGAATCTATGAACCTGCCCCTAAGGCCTGGCCAAGCAAGCTGCAGTGAGATCCTCTTCTACCGCTCCTGAGGCTTGTGGGAAGGAAGGGCAGGTCTGAGAATCCTTTGCCCATTTCTCAGGCCTGGCGCTGGAGAGGAATACAAAGGAGATGGCTTACACCTCACCAAAGGAGGAGCAGAAAAGTCCTGTGCTGCTGGGTTCTTGCTGTTCCCTCCTCTCTCTCTCCTCTGAGGAAAATGGTATTCACTGCTCCACTCTTCCTGAACTCTTTACAGGGGATGGAGAAGAGTTTGACAGCCTCCCTGTCACTGCGGATGCTCTGCAATCAGAGGTGTGTGGGGCTCACAGGGGGCAGGGCTGACAAACACGTGGGTTTTTTGCAGCTTCTAGCCCTGAGAAACTGGCCCAGCAGGGGCTAAAACTGCATGCCTTGTGGATTCATTCAGGAATTGGTTACGCTGTACAGGAGACTCTGCTAGAGACTGTGGAGGTGGCTGCTTCAGCATCCTCCGGGTTTTTCAGTTGTAGGAATCCCCCTTTCCCCAACTCATACGCAAACTACTCTACCTGTACTGCAGGTGACAATGGGGTCCTGCTGCCTGGCTTTTGGGGTTTCCTTTTTTAAAGAAGGATCACATGACTATTAGTGTCTAAAAGGACAGGCAGAAGTAGCAGAGCATCTCTCCTGTTCAGATCTCAGTGTTTCTGGCACTGAACCAATGGAGAAAACTCGGGGGCAATTGTAGAAATAACAGGGCTCTCTTCACCTGGATTGGTGTCCTCCTTCACAGCCATTAAGAGAAGGGTATTTTGTGTGGGACTGTGAAGATAGGGACCCACAGGGTTGATGGACCTTCTAAAGAGAAGGGGGTAGAGGGAGGGACTATTAATCTTCTAATGTTGCACCAGTCACTCCAGATCACTATTACCAGGAGCTCTAACGTTGACGTGGCTCCACGTTTGGAAGTTAATGACTGTATATGCCGAGTTAACTTTCAAGATGGAAACCAAAGCTCTCGCTGAGCAATAGCTTTTCTAATCTCTGCTTACCTCTCCCTCTCCTCCCCCCAAAATGCTTTGTTCACTATATTCCACACACTGCCTGCTATAAACAACCCAGATACTTGGGCCTATCTGCTGCATGTGTCCGTGGCCAGGTCTACACAACAGACATAAGTCGCTACGGGGTGTGAAAAATCCACACCCCTGAGTGACATCGTTACACTGACCTAACCTGGGTATAGACAGGACTATGTCAATGGGAGAGTGTCTCCCTTCAACATAGCTACGGAGGTGGCTTGAATACAAACCAGTGGGAGAAGCTCTCTGGCATATTGTTCTCTGCTTTCTTCCCTAGTACCAACTAGCTGGGGGAGCCTGCCTATTTGAAGTGAGAGCATCTGTTGCCCTTGTCACTTCTCCACCGCTTCCTTTGTGTGCTGGGCATCACCTGAGAGCCAGAGGCAGATTAGGGGCCGCAGGGACAGGAGGAGACAACGATCATACGTCAGCTCCGATGAACAGCTGATGGGGCTGAGCCTGCTGCCCTTAATGGCACCATGTGCCAGTGGGAAAATGGCCTACGTCATGGAAGAACTGCTGTTCCTTTTCTCTTGCAGAGTGTATCTGAGTTCCTGTGCTGTTACGTGTAGTTCTGAAATGAAAAACCTATTGCAGGCCTAACGAGCAAAGAGTGTGGTATGTAAAACCACCTTCTCCAGTGTAATTCAGCTACTGAAGTGAACGGGCAGTCCAGAAAAGGCCAGTGGGAGCTGGTGACAACTAATAAAACAAACATGGCTGCAGGAAGAGAGGTCACTGTGTCCATTCTCAGGTTAGGTAGGTGGAGCGTGTACCCTGGAAAGTCTCCACAGCATGGCTACAAGTACAATATAAGGCGTATCCCCACCTGGTGCACCCATTCTGAATACAGGGGGTCCCCGTTATAAGTTGCCCTGCTACACGTTGGTTATCACTGATGAATCGAGGAACTCAATGTAAAAATTCCCCATGCTTACACCATTTAAGAAAGAAAGAAAGAAAGAAAGAAAGAAAGAAAGAAAGAAAGTCTATGTTTATATATGTTTAAATTCTAGGTTTACATATCCATGATTTGTTCAAAAATGTTTTCGTGTGTGTAACTGCTTAAGAAACGAGAACAGCTTACAGTATGTTAGAAATTACGTTAACGTTGTAAAGTTTGAATTGAGTCTTGATATTTCTCCGATACAGTACTGTACCATATCCATGCTTTTTACAATAAAAATGGTCTTTGCGTGTGTATCATTGCTCATAAATATATAAATATGGTTTACATTATATAAAGGAAAATTATTTACGGACATGGTAAATATCTACTGTATATCTATTCTTATGGGAGAAATAATGGTCTTACAGTCTCTAACCCCCTGTATTTACATATACTGTACATAGCATTATGGGGGAAAAGTCCCCACTGTAAGTAATTTCGCTTTACATCGCTACTTTTTGGTCCCTAACCCTGACATATTAAGGGACCTCCTGTAACCACTGCTAATCTTTGACAGGGTGACAGCAGCAGTTACTGCCATGATATGGTGAGCTTGATTTTTGATTTGGAAATGTTTTGACAAAATACTTTTTTGAGGGGAAGCAGCAAAGTGTGCCCTCAGAACCCAAACTTGTTTAGAAAACAGGTCCAGTTGTGACACACATCCCACCTTAAAAAAAGTCAAAGGAGGACATTTTAAAATTCCCCAAACATTTTACATCAGTTTGCTCTAAAACTCCATTTCTCCCCTATTTGCAAATGACTTTCTGTCTTGAAAGGGAATTTTTTTAGATGAGAAAAATAGGTCAAAATCAAAACAAAACTTCCAGCAAAATTTCAGTATGATCAAGACAAAATTTTGTGATCTGAACTGTTTGGGTTTTTCCACCTGATTTTTCTGGTTGTGTAAATTTGGGATTTTGACCTTTTAGTCCAGTTTGGGACTGGAACAAACCTCAACTTAAAAACAGTGATGGGAAGAAATTCCTAAGGTCAACAAGTGGAAGGATGGTCTAAGGGAGGGGTTTTCAAACCAAGGTCAGGACTCAGGTACTGGGTCACTGCGCCCCCTACTTCCACCACTGAAAGACTGGAATGCACTGCTCAAAGATGTAATTGTTGAGTCCTGGACATAAATGATTTTTTTCAACTGGGTCCTGAGAAAAAAAGTTTGAAAACCACTGGTCTAAAGACACATCTTCACTGCAACGTTAGCCCAGGCTCTTCCCTGGATTTTTGCCCACACCCCAAACTATCCACCCTCACAAGTCTTTTATCTGATTTTTTTCCATAGGAGGGTGGTGAAGTACTGGAATGAGTTACCTAGGGTGGTGGTGGACTCTCCCTCCTCAAAGATTTTTAAGGTGTGGTTTGACAAAGCCCCAGCTGGGATGGCTTAGTTGGGGTTGGTCCTGCTTTGAGCAGGTGGCTGGACTAGACGACCTCCTGAGGTCCCTTCCAGCACTCATCTTCTATGATTCTGTCCCTTCCGACACTCATCCTCTATGATTCTGTGCCTCAGTTATTTTTGGAATGGGGCCAAAGGAACGGTGGAGCCAGAAGAGAGCCCGGAGGAGCTGAACAGACCAAGATGGAGGTTCTTCTACAAGAGGCCTGGAGAAGTTGTTCCTGCTTCCATTCTGGAATCTCCAACAAATTAACATCTTCCATGGCTGCCAATGGCAGAAAGGCCCCAACCCTTAACCCCAAATCACCTTTTTATATTAAATACAATAAATATGGATGTTTCCCATGGTTTTGGTGAGCCAATGCCCAGAGGCAGCTGCTTCTGAGCAGTCAGATGTGGATTGATGGAATAAAGGCGAGAGAACAACCTCATCTTGGGGCTTTGCTATGCTTCAGGACAGTAAAGTGGGAGAAACCCTTTCCTTTCTCTGGGGAAAAAACCCCCACTCTGCTCTTGTCTTGGCAGGGCCTTCTACCTCTGTCAGAGTGAAACAGCCCCCTTGGGGCAAGAACCCAAACTTGGGTTGGGACAAGAAAAGGGGTCAAGCATGACCTGCTGCAAGAGAAGGAGGAGGATTTTGGCTGCAAGTTGGACCAGCCCGTAGGAATCCAAAGTGAAATGATGGAGCAGAAGGAGAGGCTGCTGGTGGAGTACTTGGGGCTCAAGAGGACAGCAAGGTGCAGGACTGACGGCAGTAGAGGGAATGAGTGGGTTGCAGACTCCAGCACTGGTCCGGTGCAGCCATTGTCAATGGTCTCTGCGCTACCACATGCTGCAGCCACTGGTGGGAGGGGAGGGACTCCGTTGTTGCTCTTCTGGAATGGAAAAGTACGTGAGCAGTTTCTCCCTTTCACTCTACTGCCAGGCAAGCAGTGGGAAGAGATGGTCCATATCCATTACCATGGACATGGCACCAACAGCCATTGCTGGTGGATTTGTTTATACTTTGATGCACTTGTGCACCCTCTCTGCAGCTGGCCTCCTGAGGTTTGCTTTTAATGAAGTGTTCAGTTTTTAGCAGGGGGTTGGACTAGATGACCTTGTGAGGTCCCTTCCAACCCTATTATTCCATGATTCTATGATTCAGTGGCACAATCCAAAAGGAAGCAGACCACGCTGCCAACTTTGCCCTCATATCCACACTGATGACACCATCACAGGGCCTAATCATGCCACCTACTCCATCAAGGGTTCGTTCACCTGCTCATCCACCAATGTGATTTATGCCATTGTAACCCATATGCCTGAAAAGGCTATCTCTGAGAGACCTGCTGGGG
>ML685799.1:760825-775154 GCA_007922175.1 Pelusios castaneus | reverse complement strand
TGTAACCCATATGCCTGAAAAGGCTATCTCTGAGAGACCTGCTGGGGGTGGGTTACTGTTATTGGGCAGATTAGCGACCCACAACTGGAAACTTCCAGAGGCAGGGTGTGGTAGCAATTTGAGCATGCTCCACAGTGTACCCTGCTGCTGTGATGTGATGTTCTCAGTCAGATGACTGGAGAGCAGCAGCCTGAGCAGACAGCAGGCAGGAGCTGCCTTGAAAGGAGACCATGTGCTCAGTGTTCTGGAGAGAAGCTGAGCCAGGAGTGAACAAGATGTTTTCTCCATGTAAAGGAGTCATTTGCAACAGACCTTGCAGACATGCATATGGGACTGAGGGCTGGTTGCAGAGGAGAAGAGAAAGCCTGCATGGAATGCTACAGAGGATCCCAGCAAAGAAAGAAGAGGACAGCTATTTCGTGCCACTCAAGCTTCCACACTGGAACAGAGACTGTAGCTGAGAGTTGGGTGGACTCCACACAGACTTTGGGACTCTTGGGTATCTTTCATGCAAGGGATTGTTCTTAATTAATTGTAGTTTGTTTTCTTAGGATAAGGTTCATTTAGTTAGTAGTTAATAAAGTTAATTGTTATGTTTGTTTTTAGTAGTATTTTAATGTGTGAGTGTAGCTCTGAGCAAGCTTCGCTGTGAGTCCTGTACAGACTGGATCCTGGGTCTCCAGCTGCTTTCCCCATAGGGGTTGGGATTGATTTCTGTGGGGCACTGGAGAAGGGCAACTAAATGAATTTAGCCCACCCGAAGGTTACACCATCATGTGCCGGAAATGCCCCTCTGCCTTATATATTGGACAGACAGGACAGTCTCTGCACCAAAGAATCAATGGACACAAATCTGACATCAGAAATTGCAACACTGCAAAACCTGTAGGGGAACACTTCAATCTCCCTGCTCACTCCCTTGACGACTTGTTAATAGCTGTGTTGAAACAGATGAATAACAAATCACAGCTTCAAAGAGAGTCTGCAGAACTCGAACTTATATGCAAATTTGACTCAGTTGTCTTGGGATTAAACAGGGACTATGGATTTTTCTCGCATTACATCAAGTGAATTGACCTCCCCCTCCTCTATGTGCTGTTCCCCAGTGTTTTGAATCCTAACACCTATTTTGATTTGCTGTTAGCCTGGCCTGATGCTATGTCATACACTCCCCTGCATTTTATTTCCTCCCACTCTGTAACTTTCCTACCTTCAAAGCGTCTGACGAAGTGGGATTTTCTCCCACGAAAGCTCATGCGATTAATAAATCTGTTAGTCTTTAAAAGTGCCACAAGACTCTGTTGTCTTTCTACAATAGACTAACACGGCTACCCCTTTGGAATTTGATTTGGGTCATGCAGGCACATCATGTGACTCCTTGCAAAGCCCAAGGGCATCCCCGTCTCTCTATAACCTGGTGGTAAGGGCGCTGGCTGAACCTGGGGACAGACAGCTTCAATTCCCTGTCCCGCTCAATGAAAACCCTCTGCTGAGTTCTTCATCCCCAGGCAGTAGCATAACAGCCAGACATTCCCATCACTGTATAGTGAAAATTATGTTCTGAAGGCCTTGATGTTACAGCTGGGTCCTAAGAACTGCCCTGTTTTGGACAGACTCCTTTAAGGTAGGATAGAGGGTAATGGACACTGATCTTGACTAGCCCGTGGGTGTGGTGCACCTTATAATGGAGGCCTATTTGCTTCCAGAGCCCCTTGCTGACTGAGAGATGGTGAAGTCTACAAGAAAGGTGAATACAGGATAGAAACAACCATCAGGGTTCATGTTGTGCTTCTGAATGAGGACTGTCAATGGTTTGCATCTATAATTGATGAATGCAAACAGGCAGCAGATCTTTCCCTGCAGAGACAAGCTGACAGCATGCATGTCTCATGAATGGGAAGATCAGTCCCAAGGCTGGCTGTGAAATGTCAGGAGGGTTTTCAGTGAGTATCACGCATCAACTCTAAGGTCCGAAGGGAGCAATATGATCATTTAGTGATTACATACAATATTCAGAAGCAACATGCTAGAAACTACAAAAGCCTAGAGAAGTTGATCCAGTAACTTACAGTCTAGGTCCTAGCAGATGCTATTTCTCCCTTCCCCATACCTAGCAAGGAATCTCATTACCAACCTTTTCCACAATTGAAAGGAGGGTAGCTCAGAAATGTTGCATGTACTCAGCACCCAACCCAGCCCCCCCCATGGACAGCTGGGACCAGCTATGGACAGAACTGAAACATCACAATCCTGATTTAGCAACTCTGCCAGCTGTCCTCACTGCTTCCCCCATGGTCTCTTAACCACAGATGCAGTTAAGGGTGGGCTCGCTCCCACCTTCAGCTAAATATATATAATTCCAGTTTCCAATTGAGCCTCTCTTAGCTATTGCAGCAGAGGGCCAATCAGACAGCTCAATAATGTTGAGCAGCTGCCATTAGAAGTCATAGCCTGCATTGCAGCTGGTGCTATTATAGTGTTCATTAACGTACATCTCTCCAGTGTGCGCTTACCCTGAGTATAAAAAGCTGGAGCCAGCTGAAGCCCTTTGCTTTTAGATGAAAGAAGGTGGAGCCTTTCAAGAAGGTATCTTTTGGAAGGAGTGTAAGGCTCAATTAAATCAGTGCAGACAGCTTTTTGAGAACAAGTAGTTCAGATGTTGCTCCATTGAACTCAGATACCAGACAGGGACATAGCTATGAGTGGGCAAGGGCCCGCCCACTTGGAGATGAGGCCTGCTCACCCCAATGCCCAGCAGAAGTACCAGCTTTGCTGCTGTGGAGCTGCCCAGCAGCTAGTGGCCATAGTCACAAGCAGAGGGGCCAGAACCTCTGCTCTGCTTGTGACCGCAGCCGGTGGCGAGTGGTCAGCCCTGCAGTCACCAGCTAGAAGTTCATGCCCCTCCTGGGTGCTGAGATGGGGGCCTTATCACATCACCTTTCCCTCTCCATCCTCCTCCCACATTTCTAATTGCTAATTAACAAGTGGAACCAAAGCACTGGTGCTCCAACTCCACTTGTTCCCTAGCAACTGAAGCAACTCAAGGGCAGCATCAAGTCAGATGCCAGGAAGCTGGTTTTGGATGGGCCCACTCTACAGATTCAGGGGTCTGGCTACAGCCCTAGTACCAGATCAATACAGCAGTTTAGCTGCCTCTACAGTTTAAGGCTGGAAAGTACCACCATCAGCTGCCCCACACAGGATGTCAGGCCCAGCCATAGACCCTCAACCATGCATTCCCGGAACTGGTCCATGACCTCTGGCTGAGTTACGGAAGTTCAAATCTAGAAACTCCACTATTTCAAACCAGCAAGGGACCATGCTCACCTACAGCAGATGAAGGACCCCTCCCCTCCGGTTTCTCTGCCAGTCTAACTTGGGAAAATTGCTTCCCCATCCCAAACATGGTGATCCCCTAGAACTAGAGCACAGGGGTGAGTTTTACCCACCAGGGAAAGAATTCTCTCTAATAAGTGGCCTTATTAGGCTACTTCTTCCATGGCCTCAACTCCTCTTAAGAAGTTCATTCTTCTAACCAAGATTACAGACTGGGACTTTAATAAGCTGAACAGCTGTCAGAGAGGAGAAAGGGTCCTCCTGGGAACACAGTTTTCAGCTGGAATAATTTGCAGCATAAAGTCTGTGGTTTCAGAGATAAAAAACAAAAGCGATAGATTTAACAGTGGAGTTTGGTTAACTAGGCCTCAGTTACAGAGTTAGCTCTGAAACATGGATTTTTGGCCTTTATTCACAGATTAGTGTAAATTCACACACTGAAGACAACCACAGGGAGTCAATACATCAGCCCTTTGCAGAAGAGAAGTTAGAACAGAATTATTTTATTGAAATACACAAGACCGTTTTATACCAACACACACTTCTAGCTTTCTAATAAAAGGTGCTTTAGCAGTAAAAGAGATAGGGTAATCTTCCTGTTTAGTGCAGGAGGGTGTTGCAAGCTTTAGGTACTTTGGTTCATACATTAGCATTCTTTGCTCCTAAAAAACATCTGTACCGAGCATTAAGGTAGTAATTTACTAGATTTCCTTTTCTGAATTTAGCACTGAAGCTTGATAATTTCAGCAAGTATGTGCTCATGCTACAGAAACAGTCAGCCACGTTAGATTATGCAAGCACAAAAGGGTATAAAAACTTCAGGTGGTAACCTTGATTACTGGAGAATCTGAGTGATGCATCCTCTCTATCATCACAACTTTAGCCTGATTAAATGCAGTTTGTATTAGATTCAAGGTTTGCGTTAATACTCATCTTCATCTGCCTCATCCCCATCTGCAGAGTCCCTACCAACTTCCTCATAGTCCTTCTCTAGAGCAGCCATGTCCTCCCTGGCCTCAGAGAACTCCCCCTCCTCCATCCCCTCCCCAACATACCAGTGCACAAAGGCCCGCTTTGCGTACATCAGGTCGAACTTGTGATCCAGCCGGGCCCAGGCTTCTGCAATAGCCGTGGTGTTGCTCAACATGCAGACGGCCCGCTGCACCTTAGCCAGGTCTCCCCCTGGAACCACAGTGGGGGGCTGGTAATTGATGCCCACCTTAAACCCAGTGGGGCACCAGTCCACAAACTGGATGGACCTCCGGGTTTTGATAGCTGCTATAGCCGCGTTCACATCTTTGGGCACCACATCCCCCCGGTACAGCAGGCAGCAAGCCATGTACTTGCCACGGCGAGGGTCACATTTCACCATCTGGTTGGAGAACTCAAAGCAAGCACTGGTGATTTCAGGCACCGAGAGCTGCTCGTGGTAGGCTTTCTCTGCTGAGACTATGGGCGCATAGGTCGTAAGGGGGAAATGTATCCGGGGATAGGGCACCAAGTTAGTTTGGAATTCTATCAGGTCAACATTTAATGCACCATTAAACCTCAGGGAAGCCGTGACAGATGACACTATCTGTCCTATCAATCTGTTTAAATTGGTGTAGGTGGGACGCTCAATATCAAGGTTCCTGTTGCAGATGTCATAAATGGCCTCATTGTCCACCATGAAAGAACAGTCCGAGTGCTCCAGTGTGGTGTGGGTGGTCAGGATGGAGTTGTAGGGTTCCACCACCGCAGTGGAGACCTGCGGGGCAGGGTACACCGAAAACTCCAGCTTGGATTTTTTGCTGTACTCTACTGACAGGCGCTCCATCAAGAGGGATGTGAATCCAGAGCCTGTGCCTCCACCAAAGCTGTGGAAGACAAGGAATCCTTGAAGGCCACTGCACTGGTCAGCCTACAAGAAACACAGAACATGTATTAATGTTCTCAAATCAAAGGTGTTATACTATTTAATCTCATTGCTGATTAACAGCTGGTAGGATTGAATCAAGGTCTGCTAGCTGAGTTTATCTGTACAAGAATAAAATTCTAGCAGTTTTCCTCTTGACTGTCTGAGATAGTCAGCCTGAGATTCAGGATGCCCAGATAACCCCTGGGATGTTTTCATATTAATGAGGTCCTTAGTTTAGATGTTAAATACTGGCACAAGGATGCAGAACAGTACTCAGTTCCATTACAGGTACCATTGCATGGACATGAATAAACCCTTCAAGTCATTGATCCAGACTTCACCATTTACAGAGAACTTGTGCAAAGTGGAAGTCATTGGCTAGTTCTAGGACACCTAGATGACAGAGAACCAACATGAATTCATTCTTAGGATATGAACATTTGTCTATTTTGACCAGGATTGAGAACTGTTATCTAAATTTTATGTACATCACCCCAGCTATTCAAGGATTATTGTTTATCATTTACCTGCCAGGCTGGGATTTTACACTTGGTCTGCATTTACCTTGAAATTCATGGCAGTCAACAGGAGATGTGCAAGCTACTCTTCATAGGTTGCTTGACTCCTATTGACTTCATACCTCTTCTACACAGTGTCTTCACTGCATTGTGCTAATGGGAAACTCATTGCCATTGACATGGCACCACACCACTTGGAAGGGGTGGTTTTAACATGTCATCTTCCAGATCAGTTGAGCGGGTCCTCACTGACCTCTCAAATCGATCCAGAAAGATCAATCTGACAGCAGCAAAGTTGCCACGGTCAGTGAAGATATGTCTTTAGATAATGGACTGCAAGACCCTGAGCTCTCTAGGTCCTTTATGTTAGTCGGTAAATACAGAAGTATTAGCTTCAAGAATGCGACCTTCTATTATACGATCCCCAATCTCATTATGCAGTCATCTCCAGGAGAAATAACTGGTCCTGAGCCAACACTTTAAGGGTTCTTTTGGAAGCAGCAAGTTTATTTGAACTTAGCTGGCAGTGCCCACCACACTAGTGAACACCAAAATGCTTTGCTAGCCTCTTGTTACAATCCCTTTTTTAAGTGTGTAATGGTCTTCTTCTAACTAACCGCACTTCTCCCGGCCCTCCCCTCTGTCCCCCCACCAAATCTCACACAATCCCATTTTGAAAGATTAAGGAGGTGTTTTAAGGGAATGTTTTAGAAGAAAGTCTTTTTCTACTTGCCATTTTACGGACTCTACCCAATACAGTATCGATAATTTCCTTCCCAATGGTGTAGTGACCCCGGGCATAGTTATTGGCCGCATCTTCTTTGCCACTGATGAGCTGCTCAGGATGAAAGAGCGCACGGTAGCTGCCGGTTCGGATCTCGTCTGCAGGAAGTTGGATTATTGGTTAAACAGCAGGCAGGTAACAGATTTGGGATGTTAGAACTGTGAGATTAAACACCATGACTAGCAGTCAAAAGTCTGTATGAGGCAAGCTTCACACATAGAGCTTAAAGCAGAAACACTAACATCCGTATGTTCAAGATGCTGTAGGAATTTTCAAGAGACAAGATGGGACTAGTGAGCTAAGACTGAAGAAAAATAGCATTCAACTCTATACCAACAAGTCTGACCACATAAAGCAAATGGGACTTCTTGACTTCCAAATGGAAGTTGATGTTCTGATTAGGGTGACAGTACATTTCTAAAAGGCTGGCTGGGTTCCTAGTGTACTTACCATGAGATGATGGGTACGACATGCAATGTGTGTGTTTGTGTTGTTTATTGCCATTCTAAAAATCTGAGTCCACAGTGATGCTGGGAATTCAAAGTGAGATGGGACCATTGTGATCATCTAGTCTCACCTATTGTAGACCTTTCCCCCCAAAAACAATCTTTTAGGGAAATATCCAGTTTGATTTAAATTGAATTAAGTTGTCAGTGCTGGAGAATACACCATGACTTTTGGTAAACTGGTCCAGTGGCTAATTACCCTTACTGGTAAAAATTCAGCATGTTACAGACATGGCACTGTTATCCTCACCCCACCATTCGCCACCCCAGGAAGACCTGTTCTTTATTTAGTTTTTCCTCTAATCTAACAGGAGTCATGCAGACTCCAGTTATAAGTTTACTCTGTTTGGAAAAACAACAGTTCTGGCCACAAAAAGGATCTTTAAAAGCCTCAGGAATCGAAGCAGCCATGAAGAGGTCTCCTGACAGTGGACACTTATAGAGACGTTTCCAACATAATAGAAGAGAAAAACCATAGTGATCCACTCACATAAAGACCACTCTTCACTCCATCAAGTACAGACGAGTGAGATGTTTGTTTTCCATGGGAACTGGGTAAACTGGTTTACATGGACTTGACAGGGATGCTTTAAAAGCCTTTATCAAACAAGCTTGCTGAACCAGATCCTCAGCCGGCTCAACTCAACCACTGACATTAGTTTCCACCAGATGAGCCCCTAGCCATCGACCCACAAGACAGAAGTTCCAGGGAAGAAAGCCAAGCTAGAAATGAAACACTACCCACCCTAGGGTAGCAGGAGTAACTTATTTGCCACTTAGAGCCCCATTGAGAACCAACAGCACTATCACAGGACAGTGTCACGAGGATTAAATTGTTAGAGAACACAATCAGTGACATCATCCATCAGACCCTCCCACCAAGAGGCCAGAAAGGAAAGATTGTGCTGCTGCGTACTTCGGAGTCTTTCCCATTTCCTTACCAATGACTGTGGGTTCCAGGTCTATGAACACTGCTCTGGGCACATGTTTTCCTGAGGCAGTCTCACAGAAGAAGGTCTCAAAAGAAGAATCCACTTGTTCACTCTCTGGCTCTAGCTGTTTAGCTGCCTTGTGGCCGGGAATGGTCCCATCCGGCTGGATTCCATGTTCTAGACAATACAGCTCCCAGCAGGCGTTGCCCATCTGGACCCCAGCCTGGCCAATATGGATGGAAAGACACTCCCTCTGGAATTAGGGACAAGTCTCATTACTGCTTCGGGTTAAGGCGATATTACACATGGCAACTACTGGCTGTTAGCCTTGGCAGTTGTATTTTGCTCTTTCGGGCTATTTGAAACATGCAGACATTTATTTAGACAAGCTTATCAGCCTTAGCGCAGAAGGTCCTGTTATACCATTACATTCCTGGGAGCGAATCTATCGTTTTCAGGTATGCAAAGAGTTTAGACCAGCTATCGCGTAGTCTTGTATGAGACAGCACCCTTAAAGCAGGGTTTTCCAGCCTGGGAGTTGGTGGGGAGGTACAGGGAGCAAAGAATTAGAGCTGTGGACCTATCCAACCCAGCACTGCAAATGGGAGCTTACCATTTTGATTGAAAGCCACTGGCCTTTTATTCCCTCCTCTCACAACCACCACCCTTGCACAGCCTCCACTGGAGCATCCATGTCCTGCACAGGGCTACAGCCTCGGCTTTCTGGCCCAAGCAGGTTCTCAACTCCTCACATAAGTCTCAGCATCAAGGAGCCACTCAGACTAGAGAATTCACCCTGCGTCCACTAATCCAAGCAGCATGTGAATGGTGACTGGGACTCAAGGAGAAGTCACAACCGGTGCATAAAGAACAGGCAGCACGAGATAAGACAGGATGAAAGAACAGAGGAGAGAAGATGGACCAAAAAAATTGACAAAAACTGTAACCGTGTCCCCCACCAGGGGCTGTTCGTTCACTGGTGCTCCGTGTGGAAGTCTGCACCAGGAAAAGTTTGAAAGCTCTAGCTTGAAAGGGTCAGCTTGAGAGTTGCTTGGTTTCTAGTAATGGTGTAAGGTAAGCCCAGTCAAGAAGATTTTGTTCTGATTATTTAGTGTTTGTTCTGTCTCTTTACTGAAGAGCCTTGATGATTACCCACACTTCCCTCTATAAGAATTTCTCACTTCCAGTCACCTAGGATCTAGGGACAGATGCAATGGAGGGACAGAGGACTGTATAAGAAGGCTCCAGCCATTAGGACAGCTATAGCAATAACCTGGAATTACAGGTATTTCTTTAGAAGCACGTAAAGTACTTGAGAAATTTATAGGTAAGCAAATGCCACAAGGCTACATAGCTTTGAGATCCCAGGAGTGACCCCCTACTCAACAACCCAAGTGTGGTGTCTACAAGTTTGCCAAGTTACACGATATGAAATTCAGATGGCAACAGGCTGGACTGCTCCCATGGGACTGGAAGATCTCCCTTTAACTCCTCATCATACCAAACCAGAGACAGTTTGATTCCAGGCCTGATCTCTTCCCCCCCCATCCTTTAGTGGCGGGGAGAATTCAGACTCAAGGCCTTCTGGGAAGCCAGTCTCAAGTGAGTAATGGGCACTACTGATTTTATCTGGCAGAGAGTTGAAGTTATCCAGCCCCAAGGGCTGGTATTTGTATCATCTGGGAAATGTGTTATTCTCCCCGCCCATCCTTACCATTTAGATGGTTGCAATAGCTTTTAGCCACAGTTTGCTAAGGTCACCATGGTGGCCATTTTTTCAGCTTTAGCAAGGACAGCTGTTTGGATTGCAGACCTATTATAGCTCACAAGAGACAGCACCTGCTCCCAGCATAGCATAGTTATTAGTATTTTAAACCGAGTGCGTGACAAATGGAAAAACCCTAGTAGAACAGCAGGAAGGCACAATTTGGTCAAGGATGCAGTATTGAGGCACTAAATTAACAGTATTTACATTCTGCATTGAGTTAAACTGTATTTTACACCTTCAAGCTACAATCAGATGAAACATTGTCCCACTGATTTTCACACTCAAATTGCCATGAAAGTGTTAATTTTTCTTAACTGGAGAGTCCCTAAAACAACAGCACTTTAAAATCTGTCTTTAGTGGCTGTCAAAAGTTATTCTGGAGCCCCTATTCCTCACATTTTGAGAGATTATATTACATTCAACAGTTTGCATTCCACATTTTTAGAATAATAGACTTAGTTTACAATAAGGTGACTCGTGTCACTGTTTCCAGGTAGTTACGTAGATTGCATGTATTTTTATAGCTTCCCTATTAGCGCTTCAAAGCTGTAGAGTCGAGATTAAATTAGAAGAACTATGAGATTTTACACATTTAATATATACAAACCCTTGGGATTCCAACAGACAAAGGCAACATGGACGCTCACAAGGAAAAAATTAGTCTCTGCAAAATGCATTAGTTTCATACATGGTTACTACCACTGACGTGTTAATTTCAGGGGAAGGGGGAAAACAACTACAAATATAATGCACTTAAAAAAAACTTTAGCCTGCCAGACATTTGTGCATCTACACATGCCAGTCACAGATAAAAAGAAAAAACCCAACTTGTATTAGAAGTTAAACAGGCATGCTCTGCTCCTGAGCTGAAATCTTAGAGAGAAAAAACCAGTGAGGGGGCCACTGAAAGTAATGTAAGTACTAACTTTTACCTTATAAGGAGCAAACGCTAGTTCAATAAATTATAAAGCAAGCAACAATTAAATGAGAAAGCTGCTTTGAATTAACATCCACAGAGGAAAGATGAGGCATATAGATCAGTAGCTTTTAAGAACACTGAACATTAATACACTAAAATAAATAATAAGGAATACCTTACCATGATGGCTTTGTAAGCTTCCTAAAATTTAAGCAAACCAAGTGCTGTAGGCTCTTCCTGGAACTTTATATCCCAGCAAGAACTGACTCCACCTGAATGGAAAGAGGCACTCTGCTCATTTAAAGCGGCAGAGCCCCCTTGTTTGGACTTGTTTGAAATACTATAGGCTAGGGATTGGATTCCGGCTGCCTCGACTTCGAGTAATACTATTGATTTGAATGGGGTTGGGGGGATGCAGTTTGGCTCTGAGTCTTTTTCAAAGGAGAGTTGACTGAAAAGCAAGTAAATAAACTAATAAAAACATGAGGGTTCGATGCTGGCTGAAAAGAAGCTTGTGCTGTACCGTAAGGCTAGATTAACCACTCCCCAAACCATAGACTGGCCCATAAGCATGCACTGCTCTTATTATTTAACAATTATCCTCATCTTAATTAGTAACTAAACTATCACCGCTGTCTTGAATGTTTGAATCTAAACAACTGCTTTGATTTGCTGAAACAGTCTGACCTGATCCTATGACTTACACTTCCCTGCATTTATTTTCCTCCCATTCTGTAAAATTCTCCATCTTCAGAGCATCAGACAAAGTGGGATTTTCTCTCACGAAAGCTCATGCGATAAATAAATTTGTTAGTCTTTAAAAGTGCCACAAGACTCCTTGCTTGTAACATTGTCTTGTGCCCTCCCTATTCTTTGGACCCAACCCTGCAAGGTAGTCTGTGCCCACAGCCACAATTACACCAGTGGTTAGAGGAGTCTTCCCATAAGGAGTAATTTACAAGGTCAGACCTATGTCTGTCTTAATTCAGCTGGTGAAATTCAGGCCAGGGTGGAGAGCTCACATCAGCCCTATCCATCACTGAAAGCCCCCATCCTACAGACCACCGGTGGGTCTTCTCACATGATTAGAGTTAAGCATGGGCGTAAATGTTAACAGGCTCTAGATTTAACCCTCCCCCAGTAGGAACAAACTGAGGCCTAACTCTAAGCACAGGGGTGAATTTCATCAGTCAGATTCTTTACTCAGTGAACAGTCATTGATTTCAGCGGGCTTGTTTATACTGTCTAGCTATAGCACTCATCAACCTCCTTCCTCCTGCTCCCCCCTCCTCCCCCAAGTTACCATAGCACAGTAGAACCTCAGAGTTACAAACGCCGGAGTTAAAAACTGACCCATCAACCATATGCCTCATTTGGAAACAGAAATATACAATCAGGCAGCAGGAGATACAAAAAAATAAAATAAGCTAATACAATACAGTAGTGGTTTAAACCTAAACTCCTAAAAAAATAAAGGGAAAGCAGCATCTTTCTTCTGCACAGTAAAGTTTCAAAGCTGTATTAAGTCACTGTTTAGTTATGAACTTTTGAAAGAACAAGCAGAAGGTTTTGTTCAGCGCTACGAACCATTTAGAGTTCCAAACAAGCTCCATTCCCAAGATTTTCATATCTCTGAGGTTCTACTCTACCAGAGCACCTCGCAGGCTTTAATGTATTTATCCTGACAACACCCTGTGAGGGAAGAGAGGGCTATTATCCCCATTTTAGAGGTGGGGAAACTGAGGCATGCAATGAGCAAGTGATTTGCCCATGGTCACACAGGAAGTCTGTAGCAGAGCAGGGAATTGATCCTAAGTGTCTTATGTCCTAGACTAGTAGCCTAACCACTCGACTATCCCACTTGGAACTAGCCTCAAACATTCAAACCAGTTTTAAAACTGGTGGCCTACAGCAGGTTTAGACAGCCTGAACTGGTTTATTAAAGACCAATTAGTGAAACTAGAGGATCCCCTCATGTGCCAGCCCATGTGGAACCAGTTTAATATAAGCAGTGCAGGCTGTCTACCCTAGTCTGCACTAAGGGTTTGAAGCTCTAGGGCTATGTCTACACTTTACAAGTCGACTTAACTTTTCAAGTGTAGACGCAGCAGAGAGCCGTGACTCCCCGCTGAAAAGGGACCTGCGGGTCCCTTCTGCCAGGAAGCTGCAGGTCTCTCTGAGAAGGGAACGGAGGCTTCCTTCTCGCCGGGCTCTGCACCCTACGTCGACTTATAGAATAAAGTCGACTTAGGGCGGCCACACCATCTTTAGGTCGACTTAATGAATCGCCTTAATTGTAGAGAGAGACAACAGAGTCCTGTGGCACTTTTAAAGACTAACAGATTTATTTATCGCATGAGCTTTCGTGGGAGAAAATCCCACTTCGTCATACGCTTTGAATTGTTAAGTCGACCTAAAGAGTGATAGTTATTAAATTGACTTAAGGAACTGCTTAAGTCAACTTAATGAAAACCAGGTGTGGACGAGGCTTTGTTTAAGTCGACTTAAGCTTCCTTAAGTCGACTTAATTTGCCAGTGTAGACATAGCCTAGGATGTGTCTATACTGCGATGTAACGCTGGGTTCAGCCTCAGGCTTAAGCCTAACATCCCCCTTCCATTTACACACAAATCTCTCAGAATTGGGCTCAAACATAGGATCTCAGGAGCCTGTGGGGTGGAGAGTCTGAACATGAGGCAAGCCAGGACCCAGGATACCAGCCCTATTGCTTTGCAGTGTAGACCCAGCCCCCCATCCGACTCAGGTTCTGGAAGTCTATCAAAAGCATCCCACAATCCCATTGTTGACTGGATTTAAGGGATGAATTTGGAATTTAGATACTTGATATGATGATTTACTTAATTGTTACAGAAGTGGGTTCTAGTCTGAATCCAGCCACAGGGAAAATTACAAACTAAGGAGTCCCCCAAGGAACAATTAGAGGTACAAAGGACTCTGAATACATTTTATAACACTTCTTTATTGCTGAAAGCATGAGCATAAAAGACATAAAAATCTCAACGGTTAAAACACACTAAAACAAACTTAAACAAAATCTTATACAAAACCTTATGCAATTAACAACAAATTAATCCAAACTATATATTCTATAAAGCAATTAATAAGCAACTTATATTTACACTCCCTTAGGATAAAGATGTTGAGATGAAGAGTGTAGGCTCTAATAACCTTAAGCAAACTTAACTAGAACTTAGCTAACGTAAAATAATAAAGCAAAGGATAAGCTGTGGGTCTGGGAAGACGCTGAGCTCAGGTAAGATGACTTCAGAGTGAAAGATATGGAAGCTTCATAGCTTACCAGATGTTAGCATCTTAAATACCTTTTTTCTTACATTACAGACTTTACCCCTTTATACCCCTCTAAAAATAAACTAAATGGTTTCATTCTTCCTTGCCCAAATATGGGCCCTCACCCCAGAAATTGTCAGGGTGCCTTCAAATGATTGATTAAGGGGTTCAGGCGTACAATTGACGTATTTTCCCTACCAGAATATTCCATGTCACCTTTCCCCTTACTTGTTTACGAATTTTGTGGAGTTTGTGGTGTTCCATCAAAATGTCAAATGCCTCGCTTAAAGTTCCAAAGGGGGAGCCGTGTTAGTCTATTGTAGAAAGACAACAGAGTCCTGTGGCACTTTTAAAGACTAAC
>ML685799.1:743816-760425 GCA_007922175.1 Pelusios castaneus | reverse complement strand
TCGTGGGAGAAAATCGTGGGATTTTCTCCCACGAAAGCTCATGCGATTAATAAATCTGTTAGTCTTTAAAAGTGCCACAAGACTCTGTTGTCTTATAAAGAAAGATATCCATGTACAAGATAAGATATAGGCATGCAAGCCAAGCATAGGTATGAGCGAAGGCTACACCCCATAGCTGGAGCACATGATTTATAAGGACAGGCTGATGAACTCGGCTTGCTTAGGCAAGAGTGAGAGGGGATTTGATAGCAACTACCAGAATGAGGACTCCAGGGAGGATGAAGCTAGGCTGTTCTCAGTGGTAGCAGATGACACAGCTAGGAGCAGTGGTTTCAAGTTGCAGTGGAGGAGGTCTAGGTTATATATTCAGAAAAAAATTTCCCTAGGAGGTGAAGCACAGGAATGGGTTACCTAGGGAGGTGGTGGAATCTCCACAAAGCCCTGGCTTGGACAATTTAGTTGGGGTCGGTCCTGCTTTGAGCAGGGGGTTGGACTAGATAAGTGGTTCCCAACCTGTGTTTCAGGGGCCAAAAGTGGCCCTCGGCTCCCCTCTTGCTGACTGTAGAATGGAGACACTGCCTAAGGACCCAGGTGGAGTGCATTCCCACAGGGCTAGAAGACGGATGCAGGCTCCTTGCCACAGCCAAAGGCATAGGAGATTAGCTCTCCTCTCCCCCTGGCTGTAGCAGGGAGCACAGAGAAGCGCTCTGCCTAGGTCCAGAGATGCTAGGGTCCTTGCTGGAGCCAGAGGGAGGGGAGTGGACACTGATCTTCCATCCCCCTGGCTGCAGAAAGGAGCCACTGCTTTGGGACACAGATAGAGTGCACAGAGCTACAGGATGCATGCAGTTTCCCGGCTGCAGCCAGGGAGACAGTGATCCGCGAGCAAGGAGGCAAACTGGTTTTTGGGGGGATCTGCTGGTGGAGGCTGGTGGCCCTTCAGGGCTGTAAAAATGATACCTGTGGCCCTGGAGCCAATAAGGTTGGGAACCACTGGACTAGATGACCTCCTGAGTTCCAACCTTAATATTCTCCAAGTTTACTGCCATACCAGGACTGTGTATATTACATCCCAGGTGTGCTGTGACTTCAGCAGCCCACATGCCCAAAGGAAAGATGCTTCCATACCCTGACAATCCTGACTTCAGCTCCATTTTTCTCCAGCTATGTTATATGATGGTAGTGGTAGGTCAGTGCCAAGCAGGTAACAGGTCTCTGCCCAGAAAAAGCGCTTGAGGTACAAACTAAGGCCAGAGGAAATGGCACGGTGGAACAAACAGAGTGGAGAGCTGAAATCCTTCCCTGAAGAGATGGCTCATGGAACTTGTTTGCATCACACATTGAGCTGGGCAAAACTTTTCAGCTGATCCTATTTTGGGGGATGAAAAATTCAGATTCATTCAGCAACACTGAAACGTTTCACGAATTTGTGTCAATTAAAACAAACGGTTTCTTCTGGAAAAAATAAAACATAACAAACAAATGGGCCCATTTCAATGTTTCAACTCAAAATGATGTGTCACTGCAAATTTCCTTTAAGTTGACTTAATAAGGTCAATTTAGGCCCTAATCCCCATCCACACTGGCTTAAGTCGACCTAATAAGGTGGGTAAGTCGACCTAAAATGAGGTGTTGTTAAGTCGACTTAACCTTTCCATAAGGAAATGCTTAAGTTGACTTAAGGAAAGCCCAGTGTGGACGCGGCTTTGTTCAGGTCGACTTAAGTCAACCTAACTTGTAAGTGTAGATGCATCCCCCTGTGCCCCTCAGTTCCCCATCTCTGAAATGGAGAGAACACACTGCCCTACCTCACAGAGGTGCTGTGAGAACAGAGACGTTAAAGATTGTGAAGTGCCCAGATACTATAGTGACGTGACAGAGGTCACATCAGTACCCTAGAGAGCTCACCTCTCTGTTCCTACTCCCACTCTTTGTCTATGTAGATTGCAAGTGTTTCAGACCAGGGGTTGTCTCTACCTATGTGTCTGTACAGTGTCTAACATAAGGGCCCTGATCCTGGTTGCTATGTGTCACTGATAGTAACCAATTATAATATCATGTCCTAACCTGGGTATCTCTAGCATTGCTATGATGTGTTTCTGTCCACGCAAGCATGGTTATTTTTGTAGACCTCAATCTTCAACCAATCTTTGTGGCTTCTGCTTTAGATCTTTCGGCCGTGACTGCTCGCCGTTCTGACACAAGCTGGTGCAATTCCATTCACTTCCCTGGAGTGAAGCCCAGTTAAAGAAGGACTGAATTTGTTCCTTGCTTTCTAATGTACATCAGTCTAGTGGCAGCTTTCATGATTTTTCTTCAGTGCGGCTATTCACTTGCATAAAGTTACTTGTGGGTGTGAACCAGTGGGGATGTCTGTGTGCCTAGAGGTCCAACCACATGGATCCAGTAGCAGTGTACAAATGGATTTTATTAGAGTTGAAAGCCTTCAAATTCCAGGGCCATCTCTTCCCGTGCTGTTCAAAACTGTCAAGCAGAGCTATGTGGAGGATGGAAATTCCATTTCATGAAGGATTTTGAGAGTTCAAAATCTGGCTTCAATCCAAATTGGAATAAAAGGCAGAGGTTTCAAAGTTCTCCAAGAAGGAAAATGCTGAAGGAAAAAAAATCCCTTTTGGGTAAATCAAAATGTTTCAAGTTCTTTTATTATTATTATTATTATTTTGCTTTATACATTATACTTGTATTACAGTATTAGGCAACATTTTAAAAAATGGAAACAAAGAGTCGTGTCTAAAAAAACTGAAACCCCTTGTTTCTAAATCTCTTGGAACCATTGTTTGTAGCTTTCATCTGAAACACAATTCTAGAGAAATCAACTCAATTTCCAAAGTGTTTCAATTTTGACAGAATTCTAACATTTGAGTGTGGTGCAATGAAAATGTCTCCAAACAGCTTAGCTATAAAGCTCTGACTGTAACAATGAGTGGAGAAAAACACTGTCTCTTTAAGAATCAACTTAATGCTTCTGGATAAGTTTCCAGAGGGGTCGCCGTGTTAGTCTGGATATAGCAAAACAACAAAAGAGTGTGGCACCTTAAGACTAACACATTTCTTTGGGCAGGGACATGGGCATAAGCTTTTGTGAGCTGCAACCCATGAAAGTTTATGCCCATGCCTGAAGAAATGTGTTAGTCTTTAAGGTGCCACAGGACTCTCATTGTTTTTGCCTCTGGACAGCTGTTCTATACACACCTGTGTATAAATAAGAGCCGAACCTGCTGTGGTAGTATGGCACTGTCTGCAGTGGAGGAAGATGGACTGAAGTAAAGGTAAGGCTGCTGTGTTTTCAGCTTTTGTGATATTTTTAAAGGAAAACTTCTTTTCTTTACTCAAATGGTTCTGGGAAATAATAAAGTAAATGGTCCAAAGATGATCGCTTGTGACGATTGAGAGCGGATGGGGGGATTGTGTTTAATTAACTTTAATTTACTGACTGGGGCCATGAGTATTTTGCCTAGAAATGATCATTTTTATGATTCAAAGCTTCTCTGGTACCCTGTACTTCTCCCTATACCCTGCTATTTATGAACCCGAAACTTTGTTCCTGAATACCTACTCTGCATTTACTGGGAGAGGGCAGGTAACTGGAGGTTCCTTATGAGATGTATTTAATAATCCCTTATTTCTTGCTGGAGTGTATAATAATGCTCTTACATAGGGTGAATGACTCTGAGATGTCAGGTTGCCCTGAGATTTCTTCTCTCTCTCACTGGTTGCCCCTTCTGTTACTTTCCATAGAATATTAGGGCTGGAAGGGACCTCATGAGATCATCTGGTCTAGGGGTTCCCAACCCCTGGCCCGCGGGGCTTTTTAAAATGGCCCACACTGCCGGCTACTGGCTCGGAGCCAGGCCAGAGCCACCCGGTCCTGGAGCGCAGCTGGGAGCTCGTCTGTGGCCACCCACCTCCCCTCCAGTCCTGGACAGGGATGGATTAGAAATTGGGGGTGGAGTCAAAGGCTGCAGGGGCCCATGAGCGGCACAGCTAAGGGTGTGCTGGGGAGCCCACAGGAAGTGTGTCTGCAGAGAGTTTGGCGCGGGGCATATGGCTGCAGGGGACCAGGGCAGGGGCTGTGGGCTGCATTGGTGCTGCTGGCTGGGGCCCACACGCTTGCACACAAGCTGGCCCTGTTAATGGGCATGCAGCTCCTTTTTTCTTTCCTTTTTTAAAAAATCATTTTGGCTCGAGGGCCACAAATGTAAGTTTTAGAACCCTGATGGGCCCCTAGTCTGTTGAATTAAAATTAAGTTAAATTTAATTCATTGATTTTAATTAATTAATTATAATTAAAATGTATTTGAATTTAAGCAATTAAATTTTAATTATATAGGCTGGTGGCCCTTCAGGGTTCTAAAAATTAAAGGTTGGGAACCACTGATCTAGTCCAACCCCCGTTAAAAGCAGGACACCTCCCACTAAATCATCCCAGCCAGGGTTTTGTCTAACTGGGTTTAAAAGTTTCTAAAGACAGAGATTCCACCACCTCCCTAGGTAACCCATTCCAGTGCTTCACCACCCTCCCAGTGAGAAAGTTTTTCCTAATATCCCCTTGTCTCCCATATATAGATATGCATGGATGAGTAGAGTCCTGCAAATCCAGATTGCCGCATTATATCTGCGTCCATGGATGCAATGCGTATATCCCTGGACCATTTCTTGTGAATTGTGAGGGGATGGTCACAGCTGTTGGGTGGCTTGGGATTGATCAGCTGTTAGGTGGAAGGGGCAGCTGGGATGTCTCATCAGCTGATAGGGAAGAGGGTGGGGCTCATCAGCTGTTAGTGCATGGCTGAAGAGCTGCTAGGGGTTCCTCAGTTGTTTAGGGGGGAGCATGAGTTCAATAGCTCATGGAGGGCTGCTGGCTCTAAAACAACTGATAAGAGGATGTGGATGAGGTAAGTCTAAAAAGGGGGAGGGTAGAGTGTGGTTGGGTGAAAGTTTATTCATGTGGGTATGGTCTACCTATTTGTATCTCTGCAGGGTTCCGTGGATGAGATCTTTTCTGCAGCTCATTGTAGCTGAGACTTTTAAAAGTTATAGCAAATCTACTTGAGCCTGAAGCATCAGCTATAGGCCAGTAAGGTAAACCTCATTTATTGTTGAAACCCTTTCAATTGTCCCTTACTAGAAAATGGATCTACTTCTCCTTGCTATTGTTTTCCTGCATAATATCTGAGTAGTGTGAACAGTGGGCTACAAAAGTTCTTTATCTCATGAGAGCTCATAGTTGATTTAAAAAATGCACCTCAGCAGCAAGTAAAGTTTCTTTCCTTCTCCTGTAAGTTCCCCATCTTCAAAGTGTCTGATGAAGTGGAATTTTTTCCCCACAAAAGCTCCTGCGATAAATAAACTTGTTAGTCTTTAAAAGTGCCACAGGACTCCTTGTTTGTTTTGCTGAACAAAACTCACACGGCTACTCCTTTGGAACTTTCCTTCATACGTTTAACCTCCTTCTTGCGTTTAACCACTACAGCTGTCAATGTTCTCACAAGCTAAAATTTTTAATACGATACTACAAAATCACTAAACTTCAATGCAGACACTTTGGTTTTGGATCCAGAGCCTTGATGCTCAAGTATGATTTGTGTTGGAACAACTGTCTTGCAATAGTCTGAACACACACAAATGTAAGGCATGACTTTTTGATGTGGGTTGGGGGCAAGGGCTATGGGGAGAAGGTTCCAGGAACTTGACTAAAGATGGTTATTAACCCTTCTATCTACCCATGCACCCCAGCTCCCATATGAAAAAAGGACTGGTTGATCACAACTGAAGTCAAGAAACTCTTTAGAGTGGTGGTCCAGGGTCCAAGTAACCTCATGGGGAATTAAGTTCCCAAAGGGATGGCTGCATGAAACAAACTAAACAAAGCTATTGGCCTGTCACAATTTGTTGTTGCTGAGGCAACAAACTATTAGACACAAACTTGATTAACACTATATGATTCTGATGACATAACTCATGTATTTTTCTAAAGGCTTTTCAGTTCTAACCATATTCTTAAATCTACCAGTACACACTGTCATGAGTCCTATCTAAGCATTTGAAGCTGTGAAAGGAAACCATTTTTCTTCCAGTTTCCAAAGGCTGCCATGTGTTATTTTTTAAAAAAATATATAAACTTGTAACAGCTGTTCCATTACAAGAGTTCCTATATGAAGTCTTGTGTGATTAAACCCAAGAATGTGCATACTGAGTCAGACCAACGGTTCATCTCACCCAATATTCTGTCTTCTGACAAAAGCTGGTGCCAGATGCTTCAAAGGAAATAAGTTGCCTTGTTCTGTTGATCAACTGATTCATTCAACCCCAGCATCTGACAGACGTTTTTAGGGATACCTAAAGCATGAGGTTTTGTCCCTGACCATTGACCTATCCGCCAGAAGCTGACCTCACTTTATTTATTTATTTATTTATTTATTTATTTATTTATTTTATTTTTTAACCCAGTTATAGAGCTCTGTGCGGATACAAAAATGTTGATCCGGATCCAACCCGCAACCGCTCAGTGTCAGTCTCTATCCAAGTTGCGATCCGCATGCCATGTTTTATGTGTATCCATAACTGCATCTGCAACTGATCTTGAGCTCACGGTCACCATTTTAGCCTTTGATTGGCTCATTCCCCACAGGGGTCCCACCAACTTTTCCCTTTTCTTGTTTGCGGTTTGCGTGCTGAACTGGCAATCAGATTTCTGTGGCCACCAATGTAAGCTCTGACAGCATGGCACGCAAACCGCAAACAAGAAAAGGAAGAAGTGGACAGGGAAGGCATGGGGAATGAGCCAATCAAAGGCCAGAATGCTGACTGACTGACAATGAGTGGTGGCTCTCCAACCCCCAGCCTGCTGTGACTGAGACTCTGGTTGGTTGGCAGACCACAGCTAGAGCTGAGCTGGGAATGCTGGACACTTTCTTGTTCCCCTGTGATCTGCATCAGCAGCACACAGCAGCAGTTCCAGCAATCGATCATAAAAACAGAATTTGCATCCGCGGGCCAATCCGCTACAATGGGGCTGTGGATATCGGCACCCGCATCCGTGGATGTGGATACCCACGGATCTGTAGGGTGCTACCCAGTTACACTTCTAACCTTCCCAGCATCCCCTGGCAATGAGTTCCACAGGTTGCCTGTGCCTTATGAGAAGTACTACTTCACATGTTCATTTCTAAACCAGTTGCCTATTAGCTTTATCAGATGGCCCCTGGTTCTTGTTATGTGAAGGAGTAAATAATACTTCCCAATTCCCTTTCTCCACACCAGTCACAACTGCATAATCCTTTGTCACATTCCTGCTCAATCATGTCTTTTCCAAGCTGAACAGTCTCTCTTTACTCTCCCCTCATATGGGAAACTGCTCTATATCCCCCTAATCATTTTGTCTGTCTTCTTTCCTTTTTTCCAATTCTAACATCTCTTTTAAAAATGGAGCAACCAAAACTGCAGCCAGTATTCACATGTGGGCATGCTGTGGATTTATATAGTAGCATTATGATATAATCTGTCTTATCTTTCTCTTTCCTAATGGTTGCTAACATTAACTTTTTTTAATGCCACTGCACAGAGTGGATGTTTTCAGAAACTCACAATGGGCTCTGCCCCCAGGGGAGGGCTGAGCCAGCCCAGAGGCTGGACTTCGCGCTCCCGCCCTGCCCTTTGCCTTCAGCTTGTCGCGGAAGGCAGCAGAGCAGGGAGAGGACAGTATAGTAATGGGAGGAGCAGCAGTGGAGGCCCGTGTAAATGTGGGGCTTGGAGCAGTTGCCCCACTTGCCTCTCCCTCCTTCCCCCCCCAAGGACAGCCCTGGGTCCTCTAGTCCAGTCCTCTGCTCAAAGCAGGACCTACCCCAAATAAATCATCCTAGCCCGGACTTTATTAAGCCAGGCCTTAAAGACTTCTGAGGATGGAGATTCCACCACCTCCTTAGATAACCCATCCCAGTGCTTCACCACCCTCCTGGTGAAAAGGTTTTTCCTAATATCCAACCCAGATCTACTCCATTGCAAACTGAGACCATTGCTCCTAGATCTGTCATCTGCCACCACAGAAAACAGCCTAGTTGCATCCTTCCTGGCTCTACAAGCCAACCTGGTTCTTAACACCTTTTTTTCCCCCCTTAAGTTGTGAGTCAAGTGTATGAAAGGATTTTCCTTGAGGGAGAACTTTCTCTTTGCACAGACCCCGAGCATGGGGAAAGCTTTAACCTGCAATCTTTCACGAAGTTACCCATATGACAATGGGGTGAAACCATTTGGCAACCTTCCTACAGCCATTGCTAATGGGTGACCCCTGATACAGCATCTGGGACTTGTGCAGTTCAAACTTCCTACTTGACTGCTCAGGCCTGTAGAGACCGGCTCAGCCAATTAGGAAGTTTGATCCTGGAACACCATCCCAGCAACTGGTAGCACTGAGACGACCCCTTCCTTTAACTCAGCACAATGGACAAGCCAAGAGCTACACATTCGAACTAAGGTACATGAGTTATTTTATCAAAGGTTAAAGTAAGAGGGAACGCACCGGAACGCAGTTCTGGGACCCACAAATTTGAAGGGCCAGAGTTCCGGGGCCTCCAAAAATAGAAAAATTCGGCGGAACGCATGTTCTTGCCTGCCCTGGCTGCTGGCAGGTCCTACGCCCCAACATTGTTAATCACAATACTTATTGTGTGATGCAGCGTTTGCTAGTTTGTGACAATAATTGCTATAGACATAAACGACATAAAATTATAAATATTTTTATGGAGCGATAACCGATGCATGTGGTACTGAGAAGTGGTTGCAAATACCTACCTGGGCTGGGGCCCGCACATGCGTGAAGTGGGCCCAGACAATACGGGAAGGGGGCCTGGAGATTAGGAGGGTTCCGGAGCCCATCAAATTATACTTTAACCACTGTATTTTAATTTGATGCTGCTGGAAAGGGCAGGTAGTGTAGACCTACCCCATGCCTTCATAGTTCATACTCTCACTTGCGAGGGTATATATTGTGAAGTGGACTCTTGTTACACTGTCGGGAGTTCCTCGTGCATTAATGACCAGCGACTCCCACTCAGATACTGGCTGAAATGAGAAGTGGGGTCTCTTCTGTTCAACATTTGTCCACATGATTGAACTACATGATTGATTAGTCTGGGATTAATAGGACTAGACTGGTTGGGGGTGTGATGCCTCAAAACTGACTTGCAAAGGGATAGCTGTGAGTACAGACGGGTTAGGCCCAACCTTTGCAGGCCCCTGTGCTGGCCCTTCCTCCCTGACCCTCAGCAGATGCCGGCGGCCCCTCTGCTGAAAAAATGTGGCGGCCGCCTGAAAATTTGACAGTGGCCATGGCTGGAGGCAGGAAGGGGAGTGCTTCCAAGCCATGCCTTGGAAAGAAGCCCCCCAGAATAGCTCCTCTTGGCAGCGTGTCTGGGGACAGGGGTCCTCAGTCATGCCACGGAGAAAAGTGGCTCCTCTGGGGGGTCCACAGAAATGCCACAAAAAGAAGCTACATGGAGCACGCTGCAGAGAGGAGCCATTCCAAGCAGCTTCTTTCCGTGGCATGTGGGGACTTGGGCATGGCGGGGACCCCCAAGTACCTCAGCTACACCCAAAAGAAACTGCCCAGAGTGGCTTTCGGTGGTGGGAGTGGCAATTTCTGTGGCGCTGGAGAGGTTGCTGCGTGTCGCTCTGAATGGGCTCATTTGCCACTGACGGCACACGTGCCGGGGGTTGCCTACCCTTGAGGTAGGGGAAACCTGCCTAAGGGAAGAGCTGTCTGTTTTATTCCAAAAGTGAACCACAAAGTGTAGCCTTGTTGAAAGGGTGCCACGAGATGTTTTAGTTTTGGATAGTAGAGGGAAAGAGTATTTCTGTCCATATGGCCAAGCTGGAGTCCAAGTGGGCAATGCTTGTTGGGAGCCATACAGTCTACAGGAGGGGTGTTCAACCTTTTTGCATGAGAGGCCACATTACAATTTTTTTTGCACTCTGGGGATTGGTGAACAAATTTCACATGGGGAGGGGATTTTGCTGCACCCAGCTGGCCAGTATGGGACTGGGTGGGGGGTACAGGTGCCACCTTTATTTTTTGAAAGTGGGTGAGAGCAGGAGTTGGGGGGAGGATAGGGCTGGAGCGGCATGCTCCTTGGCTCAGACTGGCTGGGATGAGGGAAGGAGGGGGATAGCAGGCACCCCTCTTACTCCAGCCAGCTTGGGGCTGCTGCTACACATCCTCACCTCCACTTCTCATTGGCTCAGGGCTGGAGGACAGCTGCTGCTTTACTCCGACAGGTCGGATAGCAGCCTTTGGTGGGCTGGAGTCTGGCCCATGGGTTGGACAACCCTGGTCCAGAGCACAGGGTCCAACCAGATGGTATTACTCCTGGTAGTAAAGCAACTGAACAAACTGCCTCTTCCTTCTGGGACCTTCTTCCGTGAGACTGGATCAGGAGAACAAATGCTAAGAGCAGTGTTCATCCCCCTGGAACCCACAGATCATGGTCTCTGTAGAAACTCTGCAGGGATAGTTTGATCCTCTTTGTGACAGGCTGGGGATGGGGCAGAATCTCCCTCTTGGCTCTGCCACATGTGCATCCCACTGATGAAGAATCATGTGCACCCCTGCAGACAGAAAACATGTTTCTTAGACTTGTCACATGGCTCAGAACAGGGGTTCTCGACCTCTTCCAAAGTGTGGTCCATACGTTGATAGAGGTTTGGATGGGTCCATTCACCACTGGAATTGGGTGGATCACTTCTCTCTCAGTTGGGGTCAGGCAGGTTCCTTGTGACTGCTACTACAACTGGCTACATGGAAAAATCCTGAAAAGTGTCTTAAAATACAGAATCTGTGATAGCCATGGTCCTTAGCTCTTGTGTGTTTTAAAAAGCTACAACTCTGCAAGGAGAAATGGCCTTAAGAGCAATCTGTTCAATTCTCCTTCCCATTCCCACTTGGTCCCATCCTTCCTCCATTGTTTTTTCTAGTTGTTGTCTTTCTACTGAACATGCTTCCCTACTGTGTTGTGTTTCCTTCTCCCCAGGATGTGCTAGATGGCTCCTATTTCCCCCCCTCCCACCCTAGCAATTTCCTTCTGTGAGGATTGGCAATTTCCCAGAGGAAAAAAAACAGTTTAGGGCACTCCTGCAAATACTGGCTTAATCCAGGAAACTGGAGGGGGGGAATAACTGCAGTGGCACCCAGCAGACATAGAGTATCCAAGTTTGGAGAGATTTGTTCTGATTGGAAATTGAGGAATAGGGCTCCGTCTATCCACTCCATCACAGTTGGTCTGCAGCACAGACAAACGGACCCGAACTAGCAGTCTACAACTCTGCATGCTTCTGATGGCTTAATGCTGAAAGTCTTTAGCTTTGCATCACTACCATGTTCATGCAATGGTTTGGATTTTTGTTCATGTAATACTGAAATGAGACAGGACCTGGCTAATTGTCTTTAGAAAATACCTAACCAAACTGTATCACCATTCTGATGTTCAATATAACAATGTAGCATTACACCCGCTGCAATCTTGTTTTGTTTTTCTACAACCGAAAGAGCTACTGCCTTATGCGACCACAACTTGAATATACAACTAAAAAACTAGATGTGATGTGACATGCATTCTATTTTTAAAAAGTTTCATTGAAGTGGGACTACCTTGCTTTTCCCAGGGCAGTAGAAACCAAGATTTTTTTTTTTATTTTTTTTTTGGTTCCCCCTGGTTAAAAACCACCTCTAGCAAATATCAGGCCATCCATGTTTGCTGTTGGCTGATAGGATCTAACCTCAGGGACTTTGGGGTTCCATACTCTGATCCCAGTTTTTTCACTGCTGCAGACAACTCCAGCTGACAATAAGCAGAGCTCCTCACTGTCTGGGGGCCAAGTTTTGGGAGCTCTGGGTTAGAATAATTAAATTGCATTTACAGCTTTGCTGGTGAGATTCGAATAGGAACCTGCTGCTCACTGTTCCACCCCAAGCTGCTCATCCAGTAGGAAGGAAATCATAAATCCTGTTACTGAGAGGATTTGTAAAAGGGTGAGGGGAGACAGGCTTCCTTTCCAAGTGAAACGGGTGGGAAGAGCAGCAACACAGCTTTCTTATCAGTATATTAGGGTGCAGTTGGCTACAGCGCTACATGTTTTCCACAGATAAATGTGATCCGTCCCTGCCTTGAAGTGGTCACAGCTTAAAGGCAAACAGCAGCTGGCTGGGATGGTGGAGGAAGGAAGGTGTAACAGACATGGGAGTTTCCATGTTGAACTTCAAGTCTAGACTTCCCTTTCTACTCTCCCCCCAAAATGGAACTTATTTTTTTTTTCATAACCCCAGTCATTCCAAGTGTCCTGCACTCCTCCCTCCAACGTTTGACTCTTCCTCTACCAAGATGAGCTGTCCAATCAGAAATCAAATAAACAAGATGACTGCCATTTTAGCTTTCTGTGTATGTGAAATAGTTGTGGGTTTACAATTCAATTTGGTCTTGCTTATAAAGCCTTAATCTGGCCTAGCGGCTTCATTAATTTTAACAGGATTTTGATGTGGTGACTGGAATGGATTATTGCAATGCACCGAAACCCTCCAGACTCAGAAATTTTACACAATCATTGACTAAATTACCGAATCTCATTTAGATGGTGAGTGGCATACAGGCTGGAACTGCCCTTGACTCAATAGACCAGACAAACATGTCCATGACAAAGGTGTAGGGAAAACAGCACTACAGACCATTACATCCTCATCTTATGTGGTCTGCTTTGATTAGATTGTGTGGGCTGCAGAATAGCAATAAGGAGCACTCAGCGCTGTCCCCGGGGGAGAGCGGGGCCCAGGGCCAACTGGCCTAGGTGCCCCCCACCCCATGCTGGAGGACAGGCGGGCCACTTCACCCCCCAAGGGAACCAGCCCCGGAAGCAGGGGCCACCGGTGGAGGGAGCCGGCCGCAGCTGGGACCCCAGGCTGCTGCAGTTGGTGCCCCAGCTGGGGACCCGAGGCCGCGGCCAAGGGCTGGCCGTGGCCGCATTGACAGATCACAGCAGGCCGGCCCAGAGGCGGGCCCCAGCCACCTGCTCTGCCCCGGGGGCTGGGAGGGCTAGCCCAGAGGCCGAGCTTAGTGCTCCCAGCCCACGGAGCAGGGAAGAGTGTGGCTGCCGTGGGGGGGCCGCGGGACCCATGTAACCGTGGGGCCCGGGGCGATCACACCCCCCCCCCCCGGGGACAGCCCTAGGGGCACTGGATCTTCTGTGATGGAAAACTCAAAGAATGGAGTTGCCAAAGATAGTGACAGACTGAGGAGGTGTCCTACACAGAAAGACAAAGGCTGCTTAAAACCATCTTGTAATGGGAGAAGGGAACAAAGCCAGTGAAATAAGGCATATGGAGCAAAAAGGAAGGGGTAGCAGGGAGAGCTGGAACTGTAAATATTGGTGCATAACTCCTGAGAGGAGGAGAAAGCCCCGGGGACAGAGCTTCTCAACTTAAAAAAAACAAAACAAAACCCTAAACGCTCTCCTCTCTCACCCCCCAACACCCACCATGTCCTAAATTTTTAGGTACCAGCAGTGTGGGGCTGGAGATGCAGCAGAGGGCTTGGGGCTTGGCAGGGGAGCATCAGCATTGGGCAGGGGCCCTGGAGGCTTTAGTCCTATGATGGTGGGGGCTCTGGGCTCCTGGCTCTAGCTCCACAAAGTGCCGAGGCCCCATGGTGTGCTGAGCCTCAGGAACCCTCTGAAATGATTCATGGTCCCCTCAGGGGGCTGTGGACCCCTAGTTGAGAACTGCTCCCCAGGACATAATTGCAAAGAAGAAACAAAGGTTATTTGCAGATCTCGGCGAAACACTTGTAAGGCAGGAAGGCTATGTCTACACTTGCTAAAATTAGTTTGAATTAGTTAGTTCGAACTAACTAATTCGAACTAATTTTAGTTAGTTCAAATTAACTTAATTCGAATTAGAAAAAGTTAGTTCGAACTAAGCAACTGCCATTCATGGCACTTGCTTAGTTCGAATTAGCGATCCCCATTCATTTCAATGGCCGGTTAATTCGAACTAAGAAATTAGTTCGAATTAACATGGCCACATTGGCTAATTCGAACTAGTTAGTTTGAATTAACTCTTTAGTTCAAATACCCTATTCGAACTTATTAGTTCAAATTAAGGAAGCCCTTAATTCGAACTAAAGCTTAGTGTAGCCATGGCTTTAGTTAGTTCGAATTAAGCCTCCTTAATTCGAACTAACTTGCCAGTGTAGACATAGCCAAAGATGCTCTTCAAGGGCAAAAATATCAGGAGTGTTCAGTGAGGTGGAAGGAGCTGGAAAACAATTGCTTCAACATAATCAAAGTTCCGCATAGCCAATGGCTCACTGGGCTGACCCGCTGAAGGCACATCAGTTTCATAGCCAAGAGTGCACAAGGGAGGGACGTGCCCAGCCTCACATTCGACTGCCCTCACCCGATGGATCAGGTACCCATTCTGCAGCTGGGTGTACTGGAGGTGGCCTGTTAGTGGGAGATTCAGTGCCTTAGCCACCACCCACCAAGGGCACCACAGAAGTAAATCTATTGAAATGAATTGTCTGTATTCAAAAGGGGCCATTCTTGACTCCAAATACTTGAGTCTATAGGTCAAGACTTTTCTACCTGGAAATTTCTCTAAGCTGCACACTGAATGGATGGCATGTGGCTGGAACTTTCCACTCAGAACATAATGGCCATATTGGGTCTGACCAATGGTCCATCTAGCCCAATATCCTCTCTTCTGACAGTGGTTGATGCCAGGTGCTTCAGAGGGAATAGAGAGAATAGGTAATCACCAAATGATACATCCCATCACCCATTCCTAGCTTCTGGCAAACAGCAATTCCTGCCCATCTGGCTACCCATTGATGGCCATCCTAGATGAATCCCATTATAATCTCAGAACTAACTTTGCTGGGTGTGATGGATATGGCAGGACTGATTCAAGATTATTTTTCCAGAACTTCAACTGTGTGTATTGCAGAAGCAAAGACAATATGATATTTGCATGTGGTGTCTGCAGTCACTCTTTTATTAAGGGATCTGCCCTGCCTGAATCTGTATTATGCAGAGAAAATGTTGGTTCCTAATGCTATAACTTCATGTTAGCAAAACCTCCTATCAACTTTTACTGCACCATGTCTAAAAATTTCAATCCCTTCTTACTGCAGGCTGACTAGTGCAGTAGCTTTCAACGGTTCTTGGTCTTCCACGGCTTTGGAGGAAGTATAGAACCTGGATTGACATCCCTCTTGATGGATCATCTCTCAATAGAGTTTGGGAAGAAATCCATGCTGGAGTTCTCAGTGTACTCTGCCCTGCTCCCCAGGTCTCCACTGCAACAGTGAAACCCTACAGTTCCATTCTGCCCCCCCCACACACCATGCTGGTTGTTCATGGTAGACAATGAGGTCACTTATGACATCCCTCCTACCCCACTTAAACAGGCTGATAGCACAGATAGTGTCCTCCATCACGGCTTCCCTGAGGTTTGATGGTGCCTTGAATGTGGATCTCACGGAGTTCCAAACTAACTTGGTGCCTTATCCCCGGATACATTTCCCCTTCACGACCTATGTGCCCATAGTCTCGGCAGAGAGAGCCTACCACGAGCAGCTCTCGGTGCCTGAAATCACCAATGTGTGCTTTGAGTTCTCCAACCAGCTGGTGAAATGTGACCCTCGCCGAGGCAAGTACATGGCTTGCTGCCTGCTGTATGGGGGGGATGTGGTGCCCAAAGATGTGAATACAGCTTTAGCAGCCTTCAAAACAAGCAGGTCCATCCAGTTTGTGGACTGGTGCCCCACTGGGTTTAAGGTGGGCATCAACTCCCAGCCCCCCCACTGTGGCTCTGGGCAGAGACCTGGCTAATGTGCAGTGGGCTGCCGGCATGTTGAGCAACACCACAGCTATTGCAGGAGGGACACCCATGGGGGGTTGCACTGAGGGGGTTGCTGTGTGAAAGGGGTCACCAATGCAGGAAGTTTGAGAACCACTGCAATAGTCACTGACTTACAGCACTGAGATACGTGCTAGACATGTAGCTTTCCTGGGGATCAAACTATTATTGGACAATTATCCAACAGCAGTTGGGGTTCGTACCTAGATTAATGAGGTCTACTATTGTCTAAAAGACCAGTCCATCATTCAGTCAGTGGGTGTGAAATGTTGGTGGTAAGGCTGTCCAATTTTAGGTGGAGTCAGATTGGACTGTAAATTACCTTTCTAAAACAAAAAAACCCCAACTTCCCTAGCCTGCCCTTGTCCTTAATTCTCTCTCAACAACAGACTACTAAACTCTTAAATATCTTCTGTCTTTTGCTGGGGTAAAGACCTCCCCCCAACAGGGGTAACCGTTCCCACAGGAGAAATGGTGAAACGGAGGCTATGTACACACGATCACTTTATTGCGTGATAAGGCTCCTTAACGCACAATAAAGCTTCCTGCGTACACAAGATAATTTTTCTTGTTGCGCGGCAACACCCTCTTGCCGCGCAACAGTTAAACCACTCATATCGAGAGTGGTAAGCAAATGCTCGTGTGTACGCTTTTTGCGTGGTAGACAGCCTCCGGAAATGTCCCAGA
>ML685799.1:715758-743416 GCA_007922175.1 Pelusios castaneus | reverse complement strand
GGCTGGGCCGAGACCCCCGGCTCCCCTGCTGAGCCTTGCAAAATACCTGCCAGGTCCTCCCCCCCGGCTGTTCTGTTCGCAGGGGCGGCCTGGCTCAGCCACACACCAGGGACGCTTCTGCCGCAAATGCATTAGACACTTGGAAAGCGCTGCCGGGCTCCTGGTTTGCTCCCCCGCTTGTGCTGGTGTTTGGTTTTAAAGTTCAGAGCAAGGTGTTTGCTACCCTGGGCGACCCCAGAGTTGGAGCAATCCCTGCCTCTGGAACAGAAAAGTGAAATCTGGTTGTGGTAGGAAGCGGTACTTTTCACACCTGTTTTCTTCAAGTGTTTGTCAGGTATCTCCTGTGATAAGGGTTCAGTATCTCCACCCCTCCAATGAAGAGCTGAGGAAGCTCCCAATAAACAGCTGAAACTGAGTTCTAGTAAGATCAGGACTCTGTTCCGCCTTGATGCAGCGTTAAAGAAACAAAAAGGAAAGACTCCCAGCACTTTTTTGTGGGAGAGGGGAGTAACCTTTGGCTTCTTAACTCAGCAGGTCCAGATAATTAGCATCCAAGAGTCTTTAAAGAGCTGGCTGGGCTATTCATTGGTTTTCAGTAAGTCTTGGAGCACTGGGGAAGTTCCAGAAGACTGGAAGAGAGCAAATGTTGTGCTAGTTATTTTAAAAGGCTGACTGGGGTTGCCAGGGTAATTATAAGGCTGCCAGCGGGTTGCTCATGGGCAAGATAAATGGAGCAACTGATATGGGACCTAATCAATAAAGAACTAAAGGAGAGTAATGTAATTCATGCAAATTCCCATTAGTTTGACTGTTTTCCCATAAACTAACTTGATATCTTTTTTTATGAGATTACAAGTTTGGTTGATAAAGATAAGTGTTAATTTTATCATATACTTGGGATTTTTTTAAAGGCATTTGATTTGGTACTGCTTGACATTTTGTTTTTAAAAATCACAATGATATAAAATTACATATTAGAGAAACAAGTGGGTGAGGTAGTATCTTTTAGTGGATCAACTTCTGTTGGTGAGAGCGACAAGCTTTTTGAACTACACAGAGCTCTTTTTCTGGTCTGGGAAAGGTATTCCCAATGTTGGCTTGACCTTTTATTTACCGGTACCTCTGACACTTGGAATACTTTTCCCAGACTTGTGTCGTTCAAAAAACTTCTCTCACCAGCACAAGTTGATCCAATAAAAGCTATTACCTCACCCACCTTGTGTCTTTAATGTTCTGGGACAGACAAAGCTACAGCACTGTATTTATAAAAAAAAAAAAAAAAAAGCTCACCTTAAGGGATTAAAAGCTGGCTAACGGATAAATCTCGAACTGTAACTCTAAGTGGAGAATTATCTCCAGCAGGTATATTTTTGGTGGGGTCTTGCAAGGATCTGTTCTTGGCCTTACACTATTTAATGTTTTTATCAGTGCCCTGGAAGAAAATATAAAATCATCATTGATATTTGCAGATAACACAAAACTGGGGAGTGGTAAATAATTAATAGAACACCCCACTGATTCAGAGCTATCTGGATCTCTTGGTATGCTGAGTGCAAGCAATGTGGGGTTTTTTTAGACACAGGTGAATATATAAATCTAAGAACAAAAAATGTAGGTCATATTTACAGGGCGGGGGACTCTATCCTGGGAAGCAGTTGCTCTGAAAAGATTTGGGGGTCATAGTAGATGATCATTGGAACATGAGCTCCCAGTGTGATGCTGGGAAGGATTATTTTATCTTTGCTTTGGCACTGGTGTCCAGTTCGTTACTTAGAGTTCAAGACTGATTTTATTAAATTGGTGAGAGTTCAGGGAAAAGCCACAAGAATGATTAAAGGACTAGACCGCTTGCCTTGTAGTGATAGACTCAAGGAGCTCAATCTAATCAGTTTAACGAAGAGAAGGTTAGGGGGTCACTTGATTACAGGGCTGATCTGTCCTGAAAACTTAATCAGCATAGTTATGTCTCCCATGGTTGTGACAACATGCCAACCTAACCCCCAGTGTACACAGAGCTGGATTGATGGAAGAATCCATCCATCGACCTAGCTGCAGCTTCTCAGGGAGGTGACTTAACTACAGTGATGTTGGGAGAAACTTTTTGGTCACTATAGTGTCTACACGGAAGTGCTACAGCAGCACAGCTGCTGTGTTGCTGTCAAATGCTGGATGTGGAAGATAGCTAGACAAATTCAGATTGGAAATAAGCAAACTTTTAAGGGTGAGAGTATTTAATGAATGGAACACTTAACCGAGGGTCGTGGTGGATTATCCATCGCTTTTGAATCAGGATTGGATTTTTTCTAAAAAATCTGTTCTCCAAATTTTTTTTTGGAAAGTTCTGAGACCCATGTTACAGAGGAGGTCAGACAGATGATCACAATGGTTCCTTCTGCCCTTGGAATGGAAGACTCTGACATGACTAAGAGTAGTAGAGTAGCTAAGAGTAGTAGTTAGGGTCTCGTTTCAGCCACCATTCGACATGTGTTTTAGTGCTGTTGAATTGTCTATTTTACGATCTACAGCAATGTTTTATCTTTTACGATTATGTTATTCCAGAGACGTGTTAAACTTTGTCGTTACATTTATATCCTATCCACCAGAAAGATTTGGAAGCCTTTACAGAAATTCAATAAATGCTAATATCAGGGATCCTAGTTTTCTGTGACTTAAAAAAATCAAAATTCTGATTTTAAAATGTACCCCTTCTCCCCCCCTGCCTCCCATGTTTTACTGCAATGAAAGTAAGGGCCGGAAGGGCCACATAAAGCTAAGCACAACACTGTGGGCTGAACAGATTCCGCCTAGCCCCTCTTTCATTACAGATGTAAGCAGTGAATACCATGCCACACTTACTTCTGCACTGCAGCCGACGGTGGCATTGCCTTCAAGCTGGGTGCTCAGCCAGCAGCCTTCGTTCTGCCAACAGAGTTGGGCATCTGGAATAAAAACTTCAAGATTCTCTGAAAATGCAAATGCTTTGTTTTTCCATGGCAAATCAATTTCTAGGATTCCTGGTTATTACCACTTCCCCTCAACTAGTAACTCAGAGCTGTGAAAACTCAAGGTACAAATATTCAGTCTAGCTTTCTCATCTTTCCACCCGTAGAGTTAGGAAATGATTTCTACAAACATTCCAGCTGATGTGCGTGTTGTGTTCTGAGAGCAGTTATGGCAGCGTGTTTGTTTAACATGTACCCTTAAGTTGCTGAACTATGTCAAAGGCCCACGGAGCATGAGAAAGGTGTTTCTTTAATTTAATTTAATAGCCTCTAAATTTATATCAACATCATTTCATAGAATCTGAAGGGACCTCATGGGGTCATCTAGCCCAACCACTGCTATTTAGAATTTTATTTAAAATGACTGGCTTCAGTGTAACAATTTCCACTCTGGATGGCGCAACTGCTTGTGCAAACATTTATTTTTAAATTAATGTTGAAAACCTTATCCTACAGTAAGATGGTATGGGGCAAATTGCAGTAGATGAGGCATGACAGTGTTGAGAATTTTAGGTTGCTGTATAAGCTGATAGAACACTTACTTATTATTTGTATTATCGTAGTGCCTAGAAACCTTATTGATGGACCCAAGACCCCATTATAGTAGGTACTGTGCAAAAGATAGTACATGCCTAAAGAGCTTGCAATCAAGGCAAGAGACAACGGATGGGTATAGGCAGACTGACAAGGGAAAACAAGGAAAAATGCAACTGTTTGTGGATTGGCTGTGTATTCCTGTCTTAAGCTCCAATCCTGCGGTTTGCCCCATGCAGGTGGAGTCCTGTGCGCATGCAGACCCCAATCAGAATTAAAGGAGTTCTGTGTAGGGACAGAATACCAGCTGCAAGGTTGTGCCTGTGTTTGGGAATTTGACTAAATGAACTTGCACTCAATGCTTTCTGTTGAAAGACAAACCAGCCATTAAGAAATGGGGGGGGGGGGGAAAGTATTGGTTAATATTTCAAATGTCATCTTTTTCATGGTCAGCCATTCCCTGACATGCTGAGACATGAATTTAATAACATTTGTCTGGGTCCTCTGGCCCTCCTATATTATCTGGCCCCCACTGTGCTGGGTGCTGTACAAATACGTCTGTGTTTGATATGTTAGAGGGCAAGACAGCGCAGTGGGTGGGGAAGAGAATCAAATCTATGCAATTTTATATGCAGTTAGATTACAAATGATTGAAGAATACTCTTCTCATCTGGCTGTTAACTGGTTGGCTTCTTATAGGTATCACAGTAGAGGTCAGCCTTCAGTGGGATTAGAAGGAGAACTAGTGATACATGGAATGCCCTCCCTTAACTGACCCATAAAGATGCCAAGAAGAAACAGTCAGCTTTTTATGGCTGGTATCATTGGACAAGATGAGTGAGTGGGATATGACATGATTAGAGTGCTCAAGTACAGTGATGTGAAGCTATGAAGGAACTTGAAGGTGAGGATATGAAGCTCAATTTTGATATAAACAGGAGGGGTCACAAGATTGATTCAAAGCAGCATGTGTTAGATGTAATGAGAGCCATAGGCAAAGAAGATGAACTTAGCAGCTGCGTTCCATAAGGACTGGGAAGGATGATGTGGCTGCTAGGGAAGCCAGAGATAAAGGAATTACTGTAATTGTGATGAAAAATAAGGCTTGGCTGTCTGTACAGAAAGAAAAGGATGAGTTTTCAGGGGAGAGTTCAATGAAGAATGTTCTTCCTCATCTACAATGTGAAGTCACTGCCTTTTTCTCTCTAAATCCCTTCCAAACACCCTCCTCTTCTACAAGAAACTTTCCAGTTCACGTATGTTTATTCATTCTTTTCATTTATCTCCTGCTTAAAATATGTTAGGTTGGGCTGTGATTCATCATTAGCTTAGAGCCAAGTAATCCGGGTGGTGATGCCACTGGGTTTTTTGTTCTGTTTTTGTTTTTTTAATCTCCCCTCCTTTTTCTTTCTCTTTATACCACTTGTCATGGTTTGTCTGAAAGGAGCATTTAAGCTTTTTGGGACAGATCTTCCCTTTCATGTATGTTGGGAGGTGTTACCAGCCATTTGCTGGTTGGTAAATTAATAACAAGGAGCAGTGTTTACTGGCTTTTTTTCTTTTATCTGATTTGGTTAACACTAGCAAGTAAAATGGAACTTTCCCCATACTGGAGAAGGTAGCTATTTAAGGGCTTCTCAATACTACAAACTTAATTTAGGTCACCCATATAGCCACTGTAGTAATTCAATTGGCTCTTGGTGTCCACACTGCTCTTTTCCGATCCTCACCACGAGTGCTTGTGTAATCTTCGGGTGGGCCAAAATTCATTCAGTTGCCCTTCTCCAGTGCCCCACAGAAATCAATCCCAACCCCTCTGGGGAAAGCAGCTGGAGACCCAGGATCCAGTCTGTACAGGACTCACGGAGAAGTTTGCTCAGAGCTACACTCACACATTAAAATGCTACTACAATAAACATAACAATGAACTTTATTAACTACTAACTAAATGAACCTTATCCTAAGAAAACAAACTACAATTAACCAAGAACAATCCCTTGCATGAAAGATACCCAAGAGTCCCAAAGTCTGTGTGGAGTTCACCCAACTCTCAGCTACAGTCTCTGTTCCAGTGTAGAGGCTTGAGTGGCAAGAAATAGCTGTCCTCTTCTTTCTTTGCTGGGATCCTCTGTAGCATTACACGCAGGCTTTCTCTTCTCCTCTGCAACCAGCCCTCAGTCCCATATGCATGTCTGCAAGGTCTGTTGCAAATGACTCCTTTACATGGAGAAAACATCTTGTTCACTCCTGGCTCAGCTCCTCTCCAGAACACTGAGCACATGGTCTCCCCTCAAGGCAGCTCCTGCCTGCTGTCTGCTCAGGCTGCTGCTCTCCAGTCATCTGACTGACCACATCCCATCACACCAGCAGGGTACACTGTGGAGCATGCTCAAATTGCTACCACTCCCTGCTTCTGGAAGTTTCCAGTTGTGGGTCGCTAATCTGCCCAACAACAGTAACCCACCCTCAGCAGGTCTCTCAGAGATAGCCTTTTCAGGCATATGGGTTACACTTGCGTGGATGGCACTGGGGCACTGACAGCCGAGTGCAGAGCACAGCTGAATCCCTCCACCCACGCAGGGGTGACAGCCCCAGTTGTGTGCCTGCAGACTAAGTTTCACAGCTGGGAGCCTACCAGTGATGAAACTGACATTCCTGTCAAATTGGCAGCTCCAGCTGAGTGTCCCCACTGCTGCCGACAGAGTGACAGTCAACAGCTGGTGTAAGTAATGCAGCGTTCATGGGGACACCACATTACCCTGACTGCGCTGACGTAAGCACGTCTCATGGAGGTTACGTCTGAGTAACAGGTTTCGGTGGTAGCTGCGTTCTAGTGTAGACACCGACATGATTAGCTTGCTGTCGACCTAAGTGTGTACTGTTGACTAACCCTAAGTGTGGTGCTTGAACATATCGGTGTTTCCAGAGCAGCTTTAAAAAACCTGGACACTTTTTAAAATCTTAGTGTATCATTTTAAGAGAACATTTAACATAAATAGACAATGTGATATTCTAATTGTTTCTAAATATTATTTCAGAGTATGTTACTTAACCTCAATAGCTGTGTTGACTTTGATTTCTTTTTTTAAAACAATGTGTTCTCTTTCCATGTTCCTGTGTGAAAGATCCACCCTTCTGTGCCTCCTCCTTCCATTCTCTGCCTTGGTTCCCTCTTCCTTTTCTTCATATCGTTTGTTTCCCTTGCTTCTCAGGAATTCTTTATCTTCTTGAAAGAGAAACATGCAGCACATCCGCTTCATCTGCTGCAGGGAAGAAGTGACATGAACAAAACTTAAATCTCCCAGTGATTTTAATTGCAAACTTACTGCCCTACTCATTGACACGGTTACCCTTCTGGAAATTATGCAATCTGTGTACAGCAAAACCATTGTCAGGCGGAGCCCACGAAAGCTTATGCCCGAAGAAATGTGTTAGTCTTTAAGGTGCCACAGGACACTCGTTTTTACTTATTGCATGCTTGCCTTTTCAGATCGCTTTCCGGTGAATCTACTTTGAGAACATTACAATAGCTTTGGCCACCAGTGTCTTTCACCCCACTCCGTATGTGGGTTTAGGGTGTATTAGAATTTGTCATCTATTTTGTTGTTGTTCAGGTAGCAAACTATGAGTTAAATCCTGGTCCCATTGAAGTAAATAGGAGTTCTGCAATTCCGTCAATGTGCCAGAGTTACTGGTTTTTCTGTGCTGAAGGGAGAAAAGAGTAGCATGCCTGACTTTACATCTTGCTAACTGCTAACAGCAGAGCTCTGGAAATAGGACACAATTGTTTTTTAAACACACCTTGTGATAAGTAAAACAACTTAAAATGGTGCCACAATTTCATATTTGAGTTACTGGATGAATAGCAGCTGGTCCTGGTGACTGTTAAATGTATCAGTTTGGTCTAAAACCTCTGTCATTTCAACTGACAGCTTGTTACATTTGCCACTTAAAAAAAATGGCTCCCGCATAAGAGAACTTTTCCGCATCCTCTGCAGTGGGGATCAGTACAAAAGCTAATTATAAGAAGGATCTCACAAAATTGTGTGAGCAAATGGCAGATGAAATTGGTGATACAGGCAAACTAATGTACAGGTGTAAACATAATCCCAACTATACATACACAATGATGCAGTCTAAATTAGTTATTGCCATGCAAGAAAGAGCTTGTAGAGTCATTGTGTGAAGTCCTCATAAATATTCTCTAAATGTGCATTGTCACTCAAAAAAGCTAACCAGATTAAGAGGGAGAGAGAAGTGCAACTATCCTAATGACTCTCCAGTGCAGAGTGTGCCCACACCTTGAGCACTGGTTGCCTCATCTCAGACAAGATACTAGAATTGGAAACTCCAGGTATGTGTGCCTAAGGTGGCACATGGGCAGATTTTGAGTGGCACACCCTGCTACTCCTGGCCCCAAGCAGGGTCCTGTGGTGTGTGCTCCCTCCTCCAGCCCCATTCCTCTCCCGCATGGGCCCAGCCCTGGCCACCTCTGGCTCGGAGCCAGTGCAAGCAGGCAGGAAAGGCTGCTGGTCCTTGTGTGCTCTGGTCTCTGTGGTGAAGGTGGGCATGGGGAACTGAGCAGTCAGGTTGGTGTGCCACTGGTCTGTCTCTGCTACCATTGCCATGTCTCCCCCCACGTGCCACATTTGACATCTCCCACCCAAAAGGTTGCTAACATCCGTCTTAGGTGGTGACTGGCTAAGCATCTGACAAAGTGGGATTTTTCTCCCATGAATGCTCATGTGAGAAATAAATGTTAGTCTTTAAAAGTGCCACAGGACTCTTTGTCTGGCTGACCTAAACTAACACAGCTACACCTTTGAAACTTGTCAAAAAAGAAACATTGGACTCATCTTTTTTGCTTTTATGATATAGAAAGAAGACCTGCAAGGTGCATATAAAATATGCACAGTTTCCTATTTTGATGTTGGTTCTATCATTGTTTTCCTGGAAGGACACCTACAGAACTGCTACATTTATATAAAAGTTTGTAATATCATGCAAGAGGTACCTAATTGAATGGAGAGAGAATTATTGTTCAGTATATCAACTGCACTGTAATGTGTTTAATTCAAATGTCCAAATAGCTGTTGGGAGGAAAAGTTGGATTTGTTAGTTTCAACATCTACCTTCCCCTAAAGGCTAAGAAAGGTCACCATAAACAGCTGAGCCCACAGAAAAACAAGTGGATGCGACATTGCTTATATCGCTCAGATTTTAAAAAGTTCAAACCCCCCACACCTTTAAGGCCTTCCCATTCATTTAAGCTTTCTCTTTGCAAGGCCTCCTTTAGCATGGGCAGCTTGTCACTTCAAAGTATGCTGCTGGGAAGGCTGCCTGCTCTTTTATCGGAGCAGTACTTTCCTAGTCCCTGACTCAGTAGGGTAACGGAGGTAGTTTTAGATTTCAGAAAAATGACCTAAATGTAACCTCCTCTCTGCACTAAAAATATGTCTAAAGAAAACATGTGCCGTTATAGGGTATTTCAGAAAGTGCAAAGTGTGATGTCTGTAAAAACTGAATGGAACTAGAGTGAAAGCTATACATCAGGGAAGATAGTCCCACGCCACATCAATCCTTCTGTGAAAGGAGTTGGTTTAATCTCTGTTCAGTGGGAAAAGATCCACTGCATAAAGCTCACCAGTGCAGTTTTTGGTGGTGACGGTCTCAGTAAAGGGGACAAATCTTGAATGGGCATGGAGATTGATCTCCCCTTCCCCTTTTCAAGGCAGGAGAGAGCTTGTAGAGATGTCTTCTCCCCTTTTAACAAGTAACAAGAGTACTAAAAATAGTTTTCCTTGGCATTAGTCAGAAGCTTTGATGAAAAATTAGAAATACCAATTAATTATCTTTGATGAACCAAAAGATGGGAAAGGGGTAGATGTCTGTAATCTTGTTTCCCATCAGTTCCCTTCAGTTTGCAATTCTTGTTTTTTAAATATTTTTTTCTGTTACAGCTATAAACAGTTATTCAGAAACTTTTAAAAAGGGAAATGTTTATATAGGTAGGAGACATTTATAAGGCAGCCAGATTTAATTACTCTGATATTGATGGACATAACTGTGCAGAAGACCACAGAGTGAGACTGGTTGCTGGAGGTGAGAGCAGAATTGATCCATACACGATGCATTAACTAACCTAAGTAGTTTGAAGGCTGCTCTGGTCCCAGTTTCAGGAAATGGGCCAAGTAGGATAAAGAAGGTTGAGGAGCATCTAGAGCCCAAATGTTCACAATATTATTTGATTTCAAATGTTCATGAGAACAAAAGCACTGATGGAGGCAACAGCAAAGCTTCTGGCTTTCTGAGGATTGCCTGTGAGGAACTGAGAGATGTCCCCAGGGTCCTAGGCTGTGATTCCATCATTGGCACCTTTCTACAAAGATGGGAAATATGTTAGGAACTGTTGTAGAGATTTGTGGATTACTGCTTCCTATTGAGGCCAATAATTCAGATATAGAAGGTGACCGAATCACCAGGCCCACTTATTCCAAAAGAGGAGCAAATAAATAATACATACAGGTCTGTTTAGCACAGGGGTCAGCAACCTTTACTATGAAAAGAGCCATTTTGCCCCGTCTTCCACTAAAGAAAAGTAGTCTGGAGCTGCAAAACATAACACAGCTTATAAACTATTATTTGTTTAATTAATTGAATTGGAATGAATTTTGAATTGAAATTTAATTTTTAGAAAGGTTTTTATTTAAAATTAATTTTTAAAAAGGGAGAGAGAAAAAAGAAGGAAGGAGGAGAAAAAGAAAAGTAAGAGGCAGAGAAGGGCAGGGCAGAGAAAGGCAAGGCAGGGCAGGGCAGAGAAAGGCAGGGCAGGGCAGAGAAAGGAGGGCAGAGAAGGGCAGGGCAAAGGCAGGGCAAGGAAAAGAAGGCAAAGAAATAAACAAGCCGAGGCCGCTGGCGGCGGGGACCCGAACACGGCCCCGGCAGGGCAGAGCAGACCCCGGCACCTGAGACTGATTCTGGCCCCGTGCCGGGAGGCCGACGCTGCCGTCGGAGTGGAGCCGGCCCTGGGCTGGGAAGTCGAGGCGGCTGGTGGTTAGGAGACCGGGAGCCTGCCCCAGCCGCGGCCACCCCGCTGCCCCGGCCGCATGAGGCAGGCGCACATGCCCCGGCCCTGAGCCTGCCTGCTCCGCCCTGGGGCAGGCAGGGCCAGCCCAGAGGCCGGGTTGATGTCGGATCTCCGCCTGAAAGCCGCAGCCCCGGGGGTTTGGAGGGGGCGGTGGGGGCTGCTGGCCTGCGCGGGGGTCTGTCCGTGCTGTGCGGGGGTTGCGACGGCCGCTGTGCGGCCGCACACCCGCGCAGCTTAAAGGGAACACTGCCCTCCACCCCACCCCTCTCCAGGCCTCCCTCCAGCCCCTTCCCAACCCCCTTACCTGGCCGGAGGCTCGCAGCTGCAGGGACTGCAGGCAGAGAGGCTTCTCGGCCAGGCCGCTCCCACCCTGAGCACGCTCTGTCTGAGCATGCTCAGGGCGGGAGATTTGAATCTCCCCAGCCTGGCCGCAGCAGGAGTCTGCACAGAGGGAACAAGGCCGAAGGGAGCCACAAGAGGGAGGCTGAAGAGCCGCATGTGGCTCCGGAGCTGCGGGTTGCCGACCCCTGGTTTAGCATAATCCAAAAGTTCTCTCTCATTAGTGAGCTGCACTTTTTGTGATATATATCCAGAAAACTGAGTGACAGCAAGAAAGGAGCCATTTTACTGGCTTTTTCACAAATATTCTGAATCAAAGAAGCTTGCTGGTGGCCTCTAGGCTGTTTCAGACTCAGCAGTGAAAGGAAAGAATTTGACCAGCTGTCACTTTTGAGAGTAGAGCTAGGGAGTACATATAGTGCAATGAAAAGATGGATGAAGTCACAGACTCTGTTGGATTTCAGATAAGTAGACAGTTTTCAGGACTGAACAAGGGAAGAGGTTGTGCAGGAGGCTAGAACCGAGCGTCTGAGTAACCAGACATCTGACACCGCTGGGCATTTCTGTAAGAAGGTGGTTTATAAGTTAAACAGGCCACAGAGAGGCTGTTTTTAAAGTAAGGAGCTTGCCAGATAAAAGAGAAATCAGGATGAAAGGTAGCAATTCCAGTGTGGGATGAAAATATGTAGAGGGGAAGAAAAGACAGGTTTTGGTCAGGAGCAGGCATAGTTTGATTATTAAGGACAATAAAAGTATTCAAGAGATAGCATTGTGCAGGAGGTCAGATTAGATGATCATACTGGTCTCTTCTGACACTTGAGTATATGAGCTCTTAGTCTCCAAACTTACTTTCAGTGCATGAGATCATCAGACAAAAGCTTCTTGTCCTCTGGCATTGGTGGGACATCTACTGGAGAAAACTCAATGTCAGGCTGCTGAGTCTGTAATATTTTAAACTTGAGAACTGCCATTGAAGAGCTTTCAGTCACTCTAACTATTGGAATTCCAAAGGGGTAGCCGTGTTAGTCTATTGTAGAAAGACAACAGAGTCTTGTGGCACTTTTAAAGACTAACAGATTTATTAATCGCATGAGCTTTCGTGGGAGAAAATCCCACTTCGTCAGACGCTTTGAAGATAGGAAAGTTACAGAGTGGGAGGAAATTAAATGCAGGGGAGTGTATGACATAGCATCAGGTCAGGCTGTAACAGCAAATCAAAGTAGGTGTTAGGATTCAAAACACTGGGGAACAGCACATAGAGGAGGGGGGAGGTCAATTCACTTGATGTAATGCGAGAAAAATCCATAGTCCCTGTTTAACCCCAAGGCAACTGAGTCAAATTTGCATATAAATTCGAGCTCTGCAGACTCTCTTTGAAGCTGTGATTTGTTATTCATCTGTTTCAACACAGCTATTAACAAGTCGTTAAGGGAGTGAGCAGGGAGATTGAAGTGTTCCCCTACAGGTTTTGCAGTATTGCAGTTTCTGATGTCAGATTTGTGTCCATTGATTCTTTGGCGCAGAGACTGTCCTGTCTGTCCAATATATAAGGCAGAGGGGCATTTCCGGCACATGATGGCATAAATCACATTGGTGGATGAGCAGGTGAACGAACCCTTGATGGAGTAGGTGGCATGATTAGGCCCTGTGATGGTGTCATCAGTGTAGATATGAGGGCAAAGTTGGCAGCGTGGTCTGCTGCAGGGCTGTTCCTGCTTTAGTGTTTCTGCTCTGTGATCTGTAGTTGCTGGTAAGTATCCTTTTAAGATTAGGGGGCTGTCTGAAAGCAAGGAGAGGTCTGTCTCCCAAGGCTTGAGAGAGTGAGGGATCATCTTGTAAAATAGGCTGTAGATCTTTGATGATCTGTTGAAGAGGTCTGGCTTGGGGGTTGTAGGTGACGACCAGTGGTGTTCTGTTGTTGTTTTTCATGGGCTTCTCCTGCAGTAGTTGACTTCTGGGTACCCGTCTGGCTCTGTCAATTTGTTTCTTCACTTCTGTGGCTTTGTACTGTAGTTTTAAGAATGCCTGGTAGAGGCAGGGACTATGGATTTTTCTCGCATTACATCAAGTGAATTGACCTCCCCCCTCCTCTATGTGCTGTTCCCCTAGTGTTTTGAATCCTAACACCTACTTTGATTTGCTGTTACAGCCTGACCTGATGCTATGTCATACACTCCCCTGCATTTAATTTCCTCCCACTCTGTAACTTTCCTATCTTCAAAGCGTCTGACGAAGTGGGATTTTTCTCCCACGAAAGCTCATGCGATTAATAAATCTGTTAGTCTTTAAAAGTGCCACAAGACTCTGTTGTCTTTCTAACTATTGGAGTGTAGGATGAGAGACTGAGTACTTAAGTAGTGGAATTTTAAACCATAAATGGATTGAATTGTACCTGCAAATGAACAATACCTGGCATTGAATCTGGCTTCCTAAACTTCCAGCTACTTTGCCTTGCTCAGGAGGTGGGCAGTTGCATTTTCTCCCAGCTGTAACTTCCTGGTAGACTTCGACAGCAAGCCTAAATGGAGCGCGTTGCAGTAGTCTAGCTGAGAGGTAACAGGCAGAGATGATTAATTCAGCAGCCAGAAGGGATGCAGTCTTCTACTTAGGCTTGGTCTGCACTTATTGTGAGATTTGTCAGCAGTCATAGCTTGCATATCTCCTGTTGACTTCCTAAATTCTAAATAGTGTGATGTCCCCACTAAGTTGCGCTGATGCGAAATGACCTTTCATTGACTCAGTGTTACTTTTTTCCAGTAGTGGATTTATTCAGTCGACATCTGGATCGACTGAGTGGGTCTCCATTTCCGTTCAATCTTGAAGAATCGATCTAGGGGCGCCAAATTTGCTGCTGTTAGTGAAGACATACTGCAGCCACTACTTGAGAATCCAGCATGCCCCAGTCTGATGAAAAGAAATCCTTAAATGGACAGAGCCATCGCTTACATACTTCCCACCATGCATAATCGTAATCTCCATTTTTTTCTGGATTGAGGCACAAACACTTCACCTTTTCCTAGATCTTTTTTTGTGATCGGGCTGTGGGAGAGTACAGAGATTGTAGAATCTAGGTGGGCATACAGCTGAATATCATCTCAGACTTTCCTAGTGATTTTTCATCTCAAAATCTCAAACTTTCCTAGTGGCTTGAGGTGTAAATTGATTTGGTGGGAGGGAGTAAGAGAGGGAGTGGTCACATATGTGAGGATGCTTGGGGGGGCAGTGTGGTTGTCGCCACACTATCTATCCATAATGGATATGGGTTTCTCCCCTTCCCCCATTGTTTCTGCACCCCGTGTTGGAACCTCAGAGAAGGCCACCTCGTTACTGCCCATAGGGCTATGCCTCGTGAGTTAGAGCAGCACTTGGCAGGCCCCATCTCAACCATGAATGTAATAGGCTGAAATCCCAAAATATTTTAATCACAAGTCAATTTTTTAAAAAATGCTGAAAAGATGTTTGAATAAATATATTCCGTCATGCAACCTCTCTGACTGTCTTTGTGACTAGAAAACCATACAACTAAAAAAGGAGAGGGGCCCTGTTGGTGTGACTAGAATATAGGGAATCTCAGAATATGCAACGTGGGGTCTTTTTGTGAGGACTTGCATTTTTAAACTTGCTTTAGGAAAGAGTGCTTGCTGTGACTTTTTAGCCACGGTATGTGGAGGGAATGCAATTAAATTACCTTCCTCTGGGTGTCAGTATAAGATAGTGATGTTGATATTTTTAGGGTGTTTGCTTATGTTTGAGGATCTCAAAATTCACAAGAGCCTATGTGACTTTCTGTGGGAATTGTGCCCCAAGTCACTTAGTCTTCAGAAGTTTCCATCCAGATTTCTTTAAAGCATTAACTAAGAACCCATCCTTTGAGCCCTGTATGTGTAGCATTTCCATTGCATTAGGAGATATGCAAGCTTTCTGTGTACAGATGGGACCCAGAGTTACATTGTTATACTCTTTTTACAGATGGGGAAACTGAGAGCCTGGGAAATTGTGAGTGAACTGGGGATAAGAGCAATTCTGACAATTAGTATATTGCACTAACTGCTATTCAACATAGCCTTCACTTCCTCACTTAAGTGGTTGAATTAGTTAGTCATTGCGGCTGTTAAGCAACTGCCACACTCGGCTGTAGATATGAATGTGTTTTTGTACTGAATAAAGTTTCTTTGTGTGTAACTTGTAATGTACTTTGAACTTTTGGGGGGGAAAGGTGCAGTGTATGGTAGATAGGAATGTTATGATCACACTAGAGCAATCTGTATTCTGTTCTTGTAATGTATTTGAGAGTATTAACTGCAGCTTTGGAGCGACAAGGTGGGTGAAGTAGTATCTTCTATTGGGTCAACATCTGTTGGCGAAGGACCAACTTTTGAGCAGCATGGAGCTTTACGTATGTAGCATTTTGTATTATTGCTCAAGCTTTGACCTAATTTGTAGGGCATTTCCAGTACGACTTGTAAAAGAAACTCAGTGCAGTGCTCTTTCTTCAGGAGATACAGATTTGTCTTTAACTTGCTTACTGCATATGTGTGTACAGTGTATTGAATTTTGTATCATAAGGCTATTGCAATACTAATATATATACACCAGGGGGAAGAGTTGAGCCTGCTCTGGGCCTTAGAGGAGTTTTCATCCATGCAGGTAATTGCCATGTGCTAATGTTTAGAAGAGACGATGAAATCATTTTGCCAAGGAAATATTCTCTCCAGCTTGAATAAACAGTGGTAGAACAAAGCAAAGTGAATTTTTCTAAAGGGCTTTTCTGTTCACTTCTTATGAAATCTCTTCTTGTCTCCGTAAGCCAAGTTCTCTTATTAATGGTGTGATGGTAGCCCTTAAAAAAAACCCCAAACCAGAAAACAGCTCCACACTTTCTTTACTCAAAATAACCAAAAACACCTGTGGCACTTCTAGTACCTGAAATATCTACTCTGATTCTACTGGAATGTCAGTTTCCAAATCTTCTCACTCTTACTTCTCTGATACTTATAACAGTGACTTTCAAACCAAGGGTCGAAACCCCGTATTGGGTCACAGACCCTTAGGTACTGGGTCATGGTACCCCCTGTTGCTGCCGCTGAAAGACTGAAATGCATTGCTGAAAGATGTAACTGTTGGGTGGCGGGTATAAATGATTTTTTTCAACTGGGTCCCAAGAAATAACAAGCTATTCTTTTTAGGCGACTGAACTGTCCCAGACTGAACCATCTCTAGAGAAGGCTCTGGAGCAAATTGGTAAAGTCAATAGTAATGAGTTACTAGGACCAAATGGGAATCACCCAAGAATCCTGAAAGAATTCAAATAATGTATTCCACACCTACTAACTATGGTATGTAACCTATTGCTTGAATCAGCATCTGTATTAGATGAATGAAGAGTAGCCAATGTAACATGGATTTTTAACAAGTTCCAGAGACAAGCCAGTTAATTACAAGCCAGTCTGATTTATTTCAGTACCAGGCAAGCTGGTTGACACTATAGTAAGGAGCAGAATTATCAGACACGTTGATGAACCCGGTAATTTGGGGAAAGTCAACATATTTCTTTGTAAAAGAAAAATTATTCCTCACTGATCTATTAGAATTCTTTGAAGCGGTCAACAACTGTGTGAAAAAGGTTGATCCAGTGGATATGGTATACTTGGACTTTCAGAAAGACTTTGAGAAGGTGTTGAAATTATTAGTTAGCAGGAGATTTCATGACACTAATTTAACCATAAATTCCTTTATTAAATCCAAAGGCCAAATCATATTTAAACAGTTATTCTAAAGATTCCTTAAAAGCCTGAATAAGTGATTTATTATGTCCAAACAGTCACAAAACACTTATAAGCATCTGATCAAGATATTTGCAAATGGGCTAAACTCAAGGTTACTTAGTCATCTCCAGGTCAGGCAGGTATTAGCAATGAATCCTTTGAGTTTTTCTTTATCTGCCCTTTAACAAACGAATGATTGATCACATTGCCGGTTGTTGTCTTCATCTTAAAAAAAAAAAACAATTGGAGACAGTTAACTCTTATTTCCTGTTTTAATCCAGATAAGATTTACAACTTCCTTCCCTCCTAATGCCTTTTCTCCTGTGCTCTTCTCCTCCTCCTTGGTGACTAACTGTTTTTCCTTTGCATGTGGATTCATATGAGCTCTAATTTTTGAGATAACTTTGGAGGGAAAGGTCCATGTTGGCTCTTTTCAAGGCAGCTTCACTGTCTTATTCAAAACCATCTGCAATCATGTCTATTAGGCAGAGCCTCCCTCCCCTTTTTTTTAAAGAAATGGTCCTTTATATCACTAATCTTTCTTTGAACTAGGCATCCTCACTTCTTCATGTCTTCTGGCCGTATAACTCCTTACTTTCAAGATCTTTCTATTGCTTGCTAATTAGGACCTTTCTTTACAACACACAATTCTTTAACCAAACTTAAGGGCAAGTCTTCACTGATGGTGGCAAATTCACTGCCATCACATCAATCTTCCCATTCGACCAAGTGGGCCCATGAAGACCTGCTCAGTTGATCCCTGAAGACCACCGCCTCAAGTGGCGTAATGCTAAGTTGGTGGGAGGGTATTTCCCATTGACTCAGCGCCCTGAAGACACCACTGTGAGTAGTCATTAGGCAGCCAAAGTGAGATAACGCAAGTTATTTTAAGTAACTTGCATATCTCCCTTTGGCTGCCACTGAAAAGCATCTCTAGTGTAGGCCAGGGTAAGATAATGTCAAGTCACTATTTATGGGTGACTGGGCAAGAAAATGGTAGATGATGTTCACTGTTGATAAATGCAAAGTAATGCATGTTGAAAAACATAATCAGATCTATAGGTACAAAATGCTGGGGTCTAAATTAGCTGTTGCAACTCAAGGAAGAGATGTTGGTGTCATTGTGGATAGTTTTCTGAAAACATCTGCTCAATGTGCCCAGCAGTCAAAACCACTAAAAATGTTAGGAATCATTAAGAAACAACTTCATAATCAGATACCATGGGACATCCACATCTGGGATACTGCACGAGTATCTGGTTGCCCCGTCTCAAGAAAGATGTATAGGAATTGGATAATGACCAGAGAAGGGCAATAAAAATGATGAAGGGTATGGAACATCTTCCATCTGAGAAGAAATTAACAAGACTGGGACTGTTCAGCTTGGAAGGGAGATGACGAGGGGATATTTAGAAGTGTATGAAATCATGAATGATGTGAAGTGGTAAATAAAACTTCCTTAACAGAAGAACCAGGATTCATGCAATGAAATTAATAGGCAGAAGGTTCAAAACAAATACAAGGAAGCATTTCTTTACACAATGCACAGTCAACTTGTGGAACTCATGGCCAAAAGCTGTTGTGAAAGCCAAAAGTATAACTATGGGTTTAAAAAAAAATTCTTGGAGTATAGATCCATAAGTGGTTATTAGCTAAGATGATCTCATTACTAGAAGCTGGGACTGGACAACAGGACGACTCATTCAAAAAATTGTCATCTTCTGTTAAATCGCTTGGAAGCATCTGACACTGGCCAATGTTGGAAAACAGGGTACTGGGCTAGATACACCATTGGTCTTACCCAGTATGGCCATTCTGATGATCTCTCCATCAGCTAAGCTCTCGTCCAAGCCCTTCTTATTTCCCATCATGATTACTGAAACCATCTTTTCTCTGGCTTCCTGAAGAGCTGTCTTACCTGCTGTCTATACAAAATTATCTTGGTAGGTGCATCTTTCTTGCTCATTGTTCCAGTCCCTGGAATCTTCCACTGGATCTGACATTGTTCAAGATTCTTGTCCTATCCTTTCAGCCTGTTCACCTATATGCTTCTCCCTATTTTTGTTGTTTGTAAAATCTCCATTATGATCAGGTGTACAAGAGAAATGAGGAGGCCCCCAATCTTGTCCAAGCACAAAAGTTGAATCATTTGAACAAAAAAGGTCTTAAACCAATTGAATAAAAACAGTGCAAACCCTGTGTGAGGACACACACAGGTGTGCTGCTGACTTAGCGCTCTAGCATATCGATCAATAGTGACTGTCAGCATAAATAGTTTAAGTGTTAACATGCAGAACTGCCTAGAAACCCAGCAATAAGAGGAGGGAGCTTGCTTATCTTCCATTTGGTAAGAAACTCATTAAAAAGGAGCTGTCCCAATAGAAAGTAAATATAATATAGAAATAATTATAAGGCCAAGGTACATCTTTACTTCACTTGATTTTAAAGTGGGGTCACTGAGTGCAGCCATGCCACCCATGTTCTTACATCTGTTTATCTTAGCATCTTTTGTTTAAATTTTAGACGCTATTCTTAATAGCCCCACGCAGCAATGGTTTTCTGCCCAGCCCCCAAACTCCAGTATTCTCCTTGGCCATCTAATGAATCTTCTTTCTTGCTCCCCTCATACTCTATTTAGCTTATGGGCCCCTAATATTTTTTTATTCAGTGCCTTTCTTAGCCCACCTGCCCATATCAACTCCTAGTTCTGCTCACAAGTCCCATTCTCTCTAGCTTCCAGAGCAATCTAGATGATCTTTTCCCAGCCTTTCACCAGAAGGTGGATTTTTCTTTCCCAGCAGGATGAGGGGAGGGGTGGCATCATGGCACAGCAGCAACCTGTGTGACTCCTAAGTAGAAAAGGGTGGTAACATGATGACCATTCCCTATCTCTCCCCCTTTAGCTGAAAGCCACTGTGTGCACAGAATCAATAACCACTCAGTGCAAATCAATATTATCTGGATTGCTTTAGATACAAGCAGTTTGTGTTTGTTTTTGTAAAATAACCATATCTGCTCTGGTTCTTGCTATCCTGAATCCCCAGATTTAATGCTGTGACATTTAATGAGGACAATACCGGTACAGTTAAAGCAGCAACACCTCCTTAGCATGGTATACGGGTACTTACACTGGTATACAAGTGCCTTAAATTGGTACAGTTTCCTCCTATACAAATAAGGGCATAAGCAATACCGTACCAGATACCTTTATATCTACTCATACCACTAAGTGAAATAGTTACAACCAGTACAAAAATCTGTGTAACCCAGGCCTTAAAGAAGAAAGACTCTGTACTAACTAACTTTAAAAGTGTCTTTTCTCTACTGGCCTCTTACTATGGTTTCTAACATTTGTATTTTGTTTTGTTTTTTAATAAAATTTGTTCCCACAAGAGCTCAAAATAGTTATCTAGCTTTGAACCTAAACATTCTCAGCTGGCATAGCTCTTGGCATGGAGATCTTGCTCTCATGCATTCTGGGCACATTGATTGATTTGGTCCTCGTTACTCTCCTGTGGGAAAACTCAAAATAAATATTTGAGTCTTGAGTGGAGAAAGTGCCATTGAAGTACATCTAATGTCAGCTAGTTTTAGAACGTGCTTTTTGCCCTCTGACTGGAAACTGTCTACTCGTTTGACGTTCATTTGAAACACGGAATGAGCTTTAAGGCCATGTCTATGCTACAGAGTTTGTCTGACTGCTATGTGCCAATGTAACTTGCAAAGTTGATCTGTTGTTTGTGCATGTGCATACCGAGCTGTCTGCAATTGTACTGTTCAGTGCACTACCAGTAGGTATCCTGATGTGCCATGCTCCACTGTCTGGCACGATGCCTTTTAGGAACTCTTTGCAGTTGTTGGGGGATAGAAATGAGTTGTTCAGGAATTTCTGAGAACTAGGGGTCAAGTTCCCAGCATGTAATCTTTTCCATTCCTCAATGCCATCCATATTCTAAAATTTTCATGCCTTCTTAAAAATCCACAAATCTGTGTGGCACTTCTCGAGTGTCCACCATCTCTGACAGAAACAGGGAGCCCACATTGATTTGCCCTAGTCTCTCAAATGTTGTAAATACAGGGCATGTGATCCTTAGATATTTGCAGAGCTGCAGGAAGAACTGCAATAATGGGGGACCTGACGGTTTCTTTGAGGGCAGATTGTTTGGGGACATAGCAAAAAACATCTTGGGGTTGATAGTTGGCCATTCGCCAAGCAGCTGCAGACAATGAAGTACTATTTGCAGGCCTGAGAAATGAGCCCTGACTGGTGAGAACACATCATGATGCAAGTTTGGAACAACGAGCAGTGGCTGCAGAACTCTTGGATGCAAAAGGCCACGTTCACGGATCTGTGCGCCAAGTTTGCCTTAACCCTTCCGCACAGAGATGATAGACTGAGCTGCGCTGACCATTGAGAAGTGATTGCAATTTGGAGGCTGGCCACATTGCTGCTGGTTAGTAAAGTCATTCTGCAGCTGGAAAATCTGCAGTGGGGGCCAGTGTCATGCAAGTGTGTGTGAAGGACCGTTGAGAATGGCCAGATGTCATGAATGGATTTTCAACAATAGGGTTTTCAAAGAGCAATGAGGCTATAGATGGCACGGACATCCTTATTTTAGCACCAGCCCACCTTGCCATAGGGTACATCAGCAGAAAGCACTATTTGTCTAGGATTACGCAAAAGTGACAGGTTTCATTCACACGCCTTCCCTGACTGATATCACTCGCATCTGTAAGCAGACTATTCAGAAAGCTACAAGCAGGGACATTCTTTCCTGCCCGGTGGATTACCATTGCCAGTATTGAAAAGCCAACAGTCATCCTAGGGAACTTAGTCTACCGCCTGCATCCCTGGCTCAGGAAGCCGTACATTCCTTTCAATGGCACCAAGAAAAAGATTCAACTTCTGGATCAGCAGGTGCAGGATGACTGTTGAAAGTGCTTTTGATTGATTTGAAGAGTGCTGACATTGTATACTCATTAGACTGGATCCCAGTGAGAAAAATATCCCAATGGTTATAGCTGCCTGTTGTGTACTGCATGGTATCTGTGAGGCAAAGGGGGAAAAGCTGCTGCTAGAGAGGAGGGGGAGTGGCTGCTGCGGCCTTTGAACAGGGTCATGACGTGAGCTCAGCACGGAGCTATAAAGTTGAGTGGCCTTTGAAAAAGCATTTTATCGGTCAGACGTGCTGTTCTATGCTGGAGTGTTCTCCGGGCCTGAAGATTTGGGTGCTCTTAGGAATTGTGTAATGCTTGCATTTATAACTGACTGTGTGTTTTACTGATCTAGGAACTACATGCTTCAGTGCTTGTTGTATGTAACTTTGTTTTATTGAGCCCATGAGTTCCAAGGCACCGTGTGTTTTGCATACTGTGCATTCTGCAATGTGTTGTGAAGTAATAAAGATAACTTTATTTTTAAAAAATCAGACTTTATTGGGTGGCAAAAACAATGCAGAAACACAATGTGCAAAAGCCACCCAGGCAATGCAGTGCAAACTTTAAACATAAATTAATGGAATGGGACAATTAAATTGGAAAGGCAACAAACATTTCTGTCCATTTCAGTGCATGTGTATAGTCCATTGTGGCTATTTGTACACCAGCCATGGTTCTCACAGGTCAGTAAAGAAGCTGTTGTTTTTCTTGTTGTCCCCTATAGTAGAGGGGGTAGAGCACAGATGTGTAGAACCCTGCAAATCCGCGGATATCCGCAGCCATGGATACAATGCAGATATCCGCAGGCCATTTCTTGCAGATTGGATATGGATCCACATATTTTTATCTACAGGGCTAGAGCCCTGAAAATATGCAGATATCCGCATTATATCCGCAGACCGTTTCTTGCAGATGCAGATTGGATACGGATCCATATATTTGTATCCGCGCAGGGCTCTACAGATGTGGCTTGTGATGCCATGTGGATGTTGTGGGTTGGATTTTTGGACCTGTAACTCAACCAGGTCCATAGCTTTATTGTTTGTTGCCTTAGAATACTCAAAATATTCTTGTGCATCTTTCTCCTTTTCGCAGGCCTTTCTCCAGTCCATCCACTCTTTTGCCATGTTGACTCTCCAAGCCCTTTGTTTGCTGTGCAATGCAGCACTAGTTTGCAGCATTTCACTGAACATGCCCTCCCTACTCCTATTCTTTCTCATCAGGGTCAGGAATTCTGCCGATGTGGAGGGAGCATGCTTCAAGGCTGCAACAGCAGCTGCTGCTGATAAAAACTGGCAGGTGTAACATTGGAGTTGCAGCCCCTACAGAAAGGGAAAGATAAGTTTCAAATGCCCTTCCCTTAGTCCCATAAAAACTATTAATAAGCCATGTTTATTGACACTTTGGCTTTACAGTGCCACCACTCAGCAGCACTCTGCCCCAGCCAGGGTGAGTATGGCTCTCTAGGCGTGAAGAATTTGGTTGCATGAAACAATAAAATTTCAGTCCTTACTCCATGGGGATAAGGCAACGATACTGAAATGTTGACACTATTTTCCACAGGTGGTGGTGATTTTTAGCTGATATCTCCATCCTGAGGGTAATAAAAGGACAGAGTTTAGGGGCAGCTGGTGAAGCCTCCCAAGCCTATATGCCACCAGCAGGCGAAGTTGTTGCAGAGTGGCGTGGGAAGTATCCTGCTGCAGAAGTAGAAATGAGGCAGCTGTCCATAGGTGCCTTTGGGAAAGGATTGCAGATCAGTTCCCTGGAAGTTTCATCAAGAGAACTCAGGCTACAAGGGTTGTACATAAACTGCTCCATCCCTTCTAACGCCACAGGCGAGTGAAGAGCAGATGCCAACTCCGCCTCTGATGGTTGTACCAATACCCCTTCTCATCTGAATAAAACAGCGGAAAGTCGATACCCATGTCGTCTTAATCTGCGGGTAGGCTGGGTGCCATCTTTAAAAGTAAATATTGTAAGGAAAAATGCATGCACACACTTAGCCAAGGTTCATTCCTCTTCAGACTCATCCAGGATTGGCTGACAGGACTGGCTAGACTGTGGTGGAGTCTCAAATATGTTCTGGTTCGTGACATGGGTGGATCTTCCTATCGCACCCCATTCCACTGCCCCTCTCTCCTCCACAGCTGTGGATCTCTGTCTCCAGATCCTCTGGGGGTATCCACAATGGCTTATGGGGTGCTGATAGGGTCTGGTCCCAGGTAGGGCATGCAGCTCAGGAAAAGCACCAGGACAATTTTTCTCCTACCCAGCCTTCTTGATCAGGTCTGCCTGGCACCACTACTTCACTTACATATGGAATGGCTGCTGATTCCTCTCTCATCCCTTTGCCTGCTTCCAATGTGAACGTGTTTTGCAGATGTCCACAATTCTATGGCTGGTCCGTGGCTGTGCTGCACAGTCTCCGATTCCCACCAGCCTAGGACATCCAATACCTCCTATCTGCTCTAGGCAGGAGCGTGTCCAGTACGTGGAGTCAGTGTGGTCAGTTCCCTGTGGCATCCAGGCATCCTCTGTTTCCCTGCAACCATGGACTCGAGAATATTTGTTGCAGAAAACAAATATGAAAATCTGAACTCCTCTCCCAGAGGCGATGTGGGAGCTTTGCTGCTTTGGTTTTAAAGGTGCACAAGGCCCTTTCACCCATCGGATATATCTTTCCAAGAGCAGAGTTTGCTGCAAAACATGCCGGGCGAGGTGGTGTAACAACTGTAAGACAAAGAAACTGCCAGTATTCCCCATATCAAATGGTTCATTCACAGCTTTGGAGCAGTCAGAATAGTTACAGGGTTTGGCAACAGGGGACTGAAACTACTGCTGGAAACTAATTATTATTTTTTCCTTTATAGAAAGGCTGGAAAACTTACCCCTAGCAACAGTTGCTAGGGAGGATAGCATTTAGTGACTCTTGGCTTGGAACAGATATCCCATTGGGGTTGAGGGGAAATCTGAAGGCGCACTGGAAGGAAGATCCTTGGACCATAAGGGAAGTCTGCAGAGAAAAGATATCAGAGGATCTAAGTGATTTAATTGAATAAGAATTGCCATGTTGAGTGGGGAAAGATGGCTAAGTCACAACTATGTGGAGGTCAAATTTGCAATTTTTCAAGGATAGCAATGTCCGGTTAATCTGATTCGGCCATATCTGCTGATGTGCTCAACAATGAATAGCTAATCTCTTTAGACCATTGGCCGTAGCATTCCACAAAAACACATAAGCAAATTTTAAAAGTGAAAACCACAGTTTCCTCTCGGCCTGCACCTCCTGTGTAGCTTGCACCTGGTCAATGTGATTAAAGATGCTTCCATAAGAAACAGAATTTTGTTCCAATATAGAGGAACAATGTAATGGCTATTCCAGAGTTTTGCGATCAGCAATCACAGCCTCAGGGTCCTGTCCAAGTAGTAGTTGAATTTAGGTTTTCTTTTGTTCACTGATTAACCATGTCACCCAGCATACTTTTTTTCATGGCTTTGCTATTGGAAAGATGAGGCTACTAGTAGAAATTACTAATCGCACCAGAGTTGCAGAAGTGTTGTCTTTACTGATGCCACCACAAACCTGAGGAATAGCTCTACTAGAACAAATTGCCAGAAAGCAGAGCATCATTTTGGGCTTTCTACATAATTAAAGCAAAATGTCCTGAGTTATTTTCTGTGTGACTGTAAGCATACAAACTATTTTGCTGTCATTAATGATACTACTTAATGTGGAATTTACCAGTGCAATTTCCCTATGAGCAGTGATAATATGAAGATCTTCCACCCCACTTTTTTCTCACTAGGATTTCAAGTGACTCTGTCAACTAGTTTCTCCTCAGGTAAAGTTTTCTTTTCCAGGTGTCATCTTAGAGGTAGGAACCAGAGCCACGGGCTGCCACAAGAAGCATATTTTACACTGGTTAACACGTTAGTGTTCCTGATTGCGACTCATTACTGCTGAAATAGAATTTTTTTAAGTGGTGAGAAATTAAAAGGAGCTCTTCTTGGTACATTTCAAATTAAGGTTCAAAGGCATAAGTATGAAGTCTTCATTTCTTGTGCCTTTTGAGATCTCAGACGAAATATCATTCACCAAAATAATCTACCCATTTCAAACTGCTTGTATTCCTGTAATATACATAATTTAAAACAGTATTTAACTGATGCAAATAGTTTGTATTTAAAGCTGCAGTGAAAACTGCAAAAGGTTGGAAGTCAGAGGGGAAGGAAATAAAGAATAATTGCCCAGTCTGAAGAACTTGTTTCAAATCTTTAGTTGTACTTAAGGTTAACGGAACTGCTCGATCAAAGTGTTTCTGCAGTTTCCTGGATAAGTCATAAAATACAAGTACAAAGAAAAGAAATTTGCAGATCAGCAAAGAAAGAAAAAAGCTGCTTGAGAATTTATTAGAGGTTGTCATTAAATAATTGTCTGACGCGCCTATGATTTCCTACAATTGTGAAAATTGAAATAGATTTAAAAGAAATTTTAAAATTGATATTATCCATAGAAATTGTGTAAATAAAAAATAATTTAATTCTACCAAGCCTATCTATGTTTTAGTCCAATCCAAATCCAATCTGGGATGTCCATCTTGTACACCTTTTGGATTTTTACATGCACTGTTCTGGTCAAATGAGATTAGAGGCTCCGGAAGATCTGATATTCACCATATTATATGTTCAGTTCTTTGTGTCCCCCTACTGCCTCCATAAGTCTTGAAACAGTGAAACAAGTCAGTCAAAAATAATCAGTTAAAACATGCATAAGAAAGAACCATGAAAATAATTTGACTGCAACATTTGGTTTTCCAAGATCCTCCTACCTAGATGATGACTGAAAACACACTGCAGATACCGACACGGCTGCATGTTGCAGAGTACTATTCTTTACCCCTTTTGTACTGGAAGTTTTAAAGACATCATCTCACTTAATTTTTAGATGTCATTGTTGGCCTAGATAGCTTCTGCTGTTGTTGGGGGTTGAACTCTGTGGGCAAATTCTATATGCTTGAGGCTCCTTCAATAGAAGTTACTTGTGTGCATCAGAATCAATATTTCTGGTCACCATGGTGATCAGTTTTAGTAGTTTGTCATCTAGCTCCACTGTAGAAATGTAATGGAGGAGCACCCTCTGGCGACCAAAAGTAAAATTGCTGGCACCTAGCTGTGAGCCAGTTTTGTCCACCCCTATCCTAATGTTTACCACAGGAAGACACTGAACAAATTACAATACTTCCTACACGTGTAATTTGTCAGGCTTGATTGTTTCACATTTAGGGCCCATCTACTAGGCTTTTTTTATCTTTAGCAATATGATAAATGGTAAATCGACCAAACTGCCAAAAGTGAGGACCTTGAGACCACTTGTATCCTCCCTGCTAAGTTGCCAAAGAGGATTTTTATATTTGGTCCCTTTTGCCTGCTTAAATATGAGTGTCTGGTTTTGTGAGTTTTTTGTGTTTTATCTGAAAGGTAATCTGCAACAGCTCTGTTTTTCCTTTTTGGGTAGCATTCTGACAATTAAACTATATGTACCTTTGGGTGTGAAGTTCAGGACTGTAGTAGACAATATGCATTTTAATACAGAATGGTATGTTCTTAAGAAATATAGGAAAGCTAGACATGATAAGACTGATGGGATTATTTTTGACTGGTTTTGTTAAGCAATCTGAGAATTGATTGGCCTCTCAATTCTTTAAGCAGAGACAGGACACCAAAGCAGATTTTTGTGCTTTTGGGGGCAATCTCAATATCCTTTCTCTAGTTTGGAGTGCTTTGCCTCTGCAGAGGATCGTCTCAGCTCTTACATCTGGAAAACGTTTAACCTGTTCATTTACTTTTGGAGGGAGAATAGGCCAAGGGGAAAAAATCTTCCTTTTAAAACAAAATGCTCTCTGCTTCTGCCTAATAGTGGCCTCTTTCCATTGTTCTTCAAGCCTCTGAATAACTTGGAGAAAATCCCTGGTGCGTATTACTGTCTGTCT
>ML685799.1:704823-715358 GCA_007922175.1 Pelusios castaneus | reverse complement strand
TATGGGTATGTTACGTCAGATTAGTAAGGTCACTCTAAGCAGAGCAGTTTAACTAGGTGAAACTGAATTGCTTCCACCCTGCTTTGTTGTGCTGTTTTAAGGGACTTTCCTTATTAAGCCTTGCATCCGTGTACCTCTGTGCTTGTTCAGATTAACTGTGCAGCATTCTGGGCGGACATCCGATGGTGCAATCTGCTGCTGGGCAACTTTATGCTCTGATATTTGTGCCCTGCATTATGGGACACCTATCAAAAGCTACAGGAATTCTAGGACTTAGGGGTCAAACTAAGAAACTCCCACAATTCCTCACTTGACATCCCATAATTTATCTGTGTTTTGTCAGCACCACTTTTGAACTGCTGTCATGCGGCAAAGAGAATGCATTGCTGAGCACCGTGCTCGAGTCAATATGGACAGGATGACACACACATACATGTTGACAGTCACCCAGGCAGATGGATAACAATAGGGTCACCAGAAGATGAAATTAAGCAGTTACTTTTGCAAGGCATTTATCTGGAGCAGCTTTACTCAGTGGATTGCCATGTTGGCACTCAATTGACCAGCTTTGACAGATGGGACAGGGCAGCAATGCAGACCTGGGATGACCGGCAATCATGGCAGAGCTACAGAAAAGTTCACCTGGAGCTGCAGTGATAGGACACCAACATGAGGGTTCTCCTCAGTATGGAGACTCGCATAGCTATCATTGCCTGGAAGTTTGCCACACCCTGTTTCTACGGATCAGTAGCTAACCACTTTGCTGTTGGTAGACCAACCACTGGAGCTGTTCTCATGGATGATTGTGGTGCTTTGAGGAAGGTGCTGCTGGATCATCTCATAAAGCTTGACAATGCATAAGAGGTTATTGATGGCTTTGCACAGAAGTGGTTCCCACACTGAACAGGGGTTATTGATGGGACTCTCATGCCTGTTCTTTGCCCCTACAGCAACCCAAAGACTCTGTCAACAGGAAGTTATTTCTCCATGATACTGCAAGGCCTGATTGATCATCTTGGAAGGCTCACTGATATTAACATGGAGTGCTCTGGAAAGGCCCATGATGCCAGGGTCTTTAACTCAGGCCTGTTTTCTGGAATGAGCGAGAGATGTTTTGCCCCTCATACTCTGTAGACATTAATGGATCAGGGAACGGGAGGCAGAGAGGTTGTCTGAACATTATGGATGGGAGCTGGATAGCAGTGGGGTGGGGGGGTGTGTGTGTGTGTGTAATATTGTGGCAAACTGTCCCGTGGGTCCTGTGCTTTGCTCTGTTGTGGGGGCCAGGACAAGCCCTGGTTGCCCTTGTCTCTAGGCAGTAGGTGCCCCCCACCCCCACAGGCACAGCGGGGCAGGAGGGGGAAGGGGAATGTGCCCTCCCTCTGTACCGAGCCCCAGCCCAAGGGCCCTATGAGTAGCAGCTACACACTGTCAACACTGCTAGAAACTGTGCTGCTTTCCCCCGGGCTATTTCCCTCTCTTCGTACTCTTTTATCTTTCTCGTGGCTCGGTTCTGTTTCCTCTGGTACTCTCCAACTGCCTCTCTCACTGCTGCTAGGACTCCTTACTCTCCACACCCTCTGGGTGGGACAAGGGCTTTTTATCAGCTGGGCCTTCATTGGTCTCAGGTGCCTCTAATTAACCTGAAGCACACCCTGCTCACTCTGGGGCTTATATATCTGCCTTCGATGACTCTCCTGCACCGGGAGCAGTGGGCGCTGTCCGAGGTGTCCCCCTCCGAATCCCTCTTTTTGAACCTTTGACCCTCACACCCGTTCCTGTTAGTCATTTGTTGTCCCCCGTACTTAATTGAAGCCGGGTCCAGTGCTCCATCCCCTTAGGCTGGGGGAGGAGTTTTAGCAGTGGGCGGGCTTGTGCCCGCCCACTTCCCGGTCCTTTTCAAATAGGATGACTCTCCTGCACCGGGAGCAGTGGGCGCTGTCCGAGGTTCTCTGCTCGGTGTCCCCCTCCGAATCCCTCCTTTTGAACCTTTGACCTTCACACCCGTTCCCGTTTGTCATTTGTTGTCCCCCGTAATCAATTGGATCCGGGTCCAGTGCCTCTTCCCCTCAGGCTGGGGGAGGGGTTTTAGCAGTGAGCAGGCTTGCACCCACCCACCACCCACCTGGTATTCCAGTACAACTCTCCTTCTTCCCTCTGGCTCTGCTGTCTCACTAATATATATATATATATAATATATAAAAGCAGGTGGTGGCCAAACTTACTGACCTTCTGAGCCACATGCAGCAATCTTCAGGAGTTCAAAAGCCAGGGCACACCTGCTAGAAGTTGAGGCTTCAACCCTGCACTGGGTTTTTAGGACTAGTGGCTTCCAACCTGTGGGAGGTGCTTGCCAAGGCTCAGGGTCCAGCCCTTCTCTTGCTGAAGCCCCCAACCCCAGCACACGCGCCCTGCCAGGCTAAAGCCCCACACCACCACAAGGTTGAAGCCCTGAGTTCCTTCTCTGGTCCAGTAGGTGGAGAATGGTGGGGCAGGGAGGCTCCATGAGCTGTACTTTAATTGTAGAAGAGCCACGGTTTAGTCACCTGGCGTATGAGGTCAGACTAAATCAGAAGCTGCATGCGGCTCTTTGGCTGTCCCCCACCGTCAGGGGACCCTGTGAGCAGCCTGCATCTAGGTCTGGGCCTCACCCTTCCTACCTCCCAGGGGCCCTACCGGCAGCCCACACCAGGCTCCAAGCTTCCCCCCGCAAACAAGGAACCCTGCGGGAGGCCCGTTCCTGGTTCTAGACTCCCCTTACCAGGGGACGCTCTGGAAGGCACCCTGGCTCAGCTCGCATCACCCCCTTTCCCCCCGAGGCTACACCCATTGCGGTTCTCAAAACACTTAGTTAATGAAGGAATTTTTTTAAATGGCTCTTATCTTTTGGGTTGCTGACCCCAGACTAGATGATGCTTTCTGGTCTTAAATTCTGACAACCACAGTGGGTGCCTCTCGGATATTCCCCAAGGGTCAAGGAAATAGTCAGTGACGTGTTGTGTTCCTACTTTGAGGCCAGGGTGCAGTTAAGGTGGTAATAAGGCAGTGCCTGATTAGTTGTGCATTGATTTTTGTTGGTAATTGATACTACGTGGGGCTGTTACGTGATTAAGGGCTTGAGCTGTATCCATTTACTGTATATAGTGGGAGCAAATTACATTGCTTGATGCTTTTTGTTCTTGGTTTTTTGTGGTGGTTTTTTTTTTTTTTTTAATTCAAGACCAGTGGAACTCTGGGATGGCTATACGATGGAACGCTCACAAACTCTGTAGGTTTCGTTTTCATCGGGGTTGATCGTTGTGGAAAAGAACACTAATTATAATGGTGGTCCCAATACGATGTGTTCGCCAAATTTGCAAGGCAGTGTAAGGTTGGGGCACAGTGCTTGACCTTTGTAACCCAGGTGCTCTATCACCGCTGTTTGGCCATGAAGTATATGACGTAGAGGCATGAGGAAGGAAAGAAGCAGAACACACACCCTGGACTTCAGAAAAGCAGATTTTGGCTCCCTTAGGGAGCTGATGGGCAGGGTCCCATGGGAGGCTGATCTGAAGGGGAAAGGTGTCCAAGACAGCTGGCTGTATTTTAAAGAAACCCTGTTAAAGGCACAGGAAGATAACATTCCGATGTGCAGAAAGAACAGCAAATGTGGATGGCGACCAGCGTGGCTTAGCAGGGAACTCTGCGGGGAGCTGAAACATAAAAGGGAAGCTTACAAGAAGTGGAAGCTTGGACAGATGACAAGGGAGGCGTATAAAGATATTGCTCGGGACTGCAGGGATCAAATCAGAAAGGCCAAAGGACAATTGGAGTTGCAGCTAGCAAGAGATGTGAAGGATAACAGAAAGGGGTTCTATAAGTATATCAGCAACAAGAAAAGGATCAGAGGTGGTGTAGGTCCCTTACTGAATGGGGCAGGCATCCTCGTGGAGGATGATGTGGAAAAGGCTGAAGTACTCAATGCTTTTTTTACTTCAGTTTTCACAGGGCGGGCCAGCTCCCAGGCTACTACACGGGGTAACGCGGACTGGAGAGAAGAGTGGCCCTCGGTGATGGAAAGTCAGGTTAGGGAACACTTAATGAAATTGGATGTGCACAAGTCCATGGGGCCGGATGAACTGCATCCGAGGGTGCTGAGGGAGTTGGCTGAAGTGATTGCAGAGCTGCTGGCCATTATCTTTGAGAACTCGTGGCGAACGGGGGAGGTCCCGGAGGATTGGAAAAAGGCAAATATAGTACCTATCTTTAAGAAAGGGAAAAAGGAGGATCCGGGGAACTGCAGACCGGTCAGCCTCATCTCAATCCCTGGGAAAATCATGGAGCAGGTCCTCAAGGAATCCATCCTGAAACACTTGGAGGAAAATAGAGTGATCAGGAACAGTCAGCATGGATTCACTAAGGGCAAATCGTGCCTGACCAACCTGATTTCCTTCTATGATGAGATGACTAGATTTGTGGATGCGGGAAGAGCCGTTGACGTGATATACCTTGACTTTAGCAAGGCTTTTGATACAGTTTCCCACAGCATTCTCGTCAGCAAGTTAAGGAAGTATGGGTTGGACGAGTGGACCGTAAGGTGGATCGAAAACTGGTTAGATCAACGGGCTCAGCGGGTAGGAATCAATGGCTCGATGTCTGGTTGGCAACCAGTAATGAGTGGAGTGCCCCAGGGGTCGGTCCTGGGGCCGGTTCTATTCAACATCTTCATTAATGATCTTGATGATGGAATAGACTGCGTGCTTAGTAAGTTTGTGGATGACACCAAGTTGGGGGGAATGGTAGATACTCTGGAGGGCAGGGACAGGATCCAGAGAGACTTGGACAAATTGGAACACTGGGCTGAAAGAAACCTCATGAGGTTCAACAAAGACAAGTGCAAAGTCCTGCACTTAGGATGGAAAAATCCCATGCACTGCTACAGGCTGAGGACCGATCAGCTAAGTAGCAGCGCTGTAGAAAAGGACCTGGGAGTTATGGTGGACGGGAAGATGAATGGGCACACTGTTGGCTCATTTGTTGCCAAAAAGGCCAATGGCATATTAGGCTGCATCAGTAGGAGTATTGCCAGCAGATCGAGGGATGTGATAATTCCCCTCTATTCGACACTGGTCAGGCCGCATCTGGAATACTGTGTCCAGTTTTGGGCTCCCCACTACAGAAAGGATGTGGACAAATTAGAAAGAGTCCAGCGGAGGGCAACAAAAATGATTAGGGGGCTGGGGCACATGACTTATGAGGAGAGACTGAAGGAACTAGGCTTATTTAGTCTACAGAAGAGAAGACTGAGAGGAGATTTGATAGCAACCTTCAACTACTTGAAGGGTTGCTCCAAAGAGGAGGGAGCTAGGCTGTTCTCGAGGGTAACAGAGGACAGAACAAGGAGCAATGGTTTCAAATTACAGCTGGGGAGGTCAAGGTTGGATATTAGGAAAAACTTTCTCACTAGGAGGGTGGTGAAGCATTGGAATGGGCTATCTAGGGAGGTGGTAGAATCTTCATCTCTGGAGATTTTTAAGGCTCGGTTAGACAAAACCCTGGCTGGGATAATTTAGGGGGAGTGGTCCTGCTTTTTAGCAGGGGGTTGGACTAGATGACCTCGTGAGGTCCCTTCCAGCCCTATGATTCTATGTGCTCCGTTTAATCCTTTGTGATTGTTCCAGGAAACCATGGCCCTCCATTAGGATGCTGTCACTAGTTCTTTGCAAATATCCTCTCCTCTGCTCCAGCCTTCACCTCTCTCCCCAGCAGAGATTAGTCAGTCTCTTTAGAGTGATCTCTCTCCTTTAAGCATGGGCCATGACACTAGGTGCTAAGGGAAATCAGAACCTGTAATCGATTGGGTTAAACATTTCAGTCCAGCGAACTAGAATTTTCTGGTGAAACTGTGGTTTGTCTGACATTTTCCAACTAGTTCTATTCACAAGGCCAAAAAAGTAAATGCAGCACAATAAAATCTGCCCTATTAGCTGATGCAACTGGCCGTGTCAGAAAGAGGGAGCAGCCCATTGTTGAAGACTGGTAGTGGATATACAGATACTAAATTTGGGCAAAAGTCTCTTTAATACCATAACAAACAAGGAGTCCTGGGGCATTTTTAAAGACTAACAAATTTATTTATCGCGTGATCTTTCATGGTTGAAAATCCTACTAAATCTTTTAAACCATGTCCGGTATAAACTAAATATTGCTGGAAACTAGCAGAGAGTGAAACTTGGAACATAACTTGTTTGGTTAACTCAGTGCTAATACTGTAGACTGACTTAGCTATGGTAATATGCAGTGGTGGTGTGGCTGTGTCGGTCCCACGATAATTTTATTTAGCATTATACCAGGGTGCAAATTACATAAACAAAGGTCTGAATGTATTTCTTTTCACTGGTTTTACTTTCTAGATGAGGATGACTATTGAAAGACCACATCTCAATTCTCAGTTGCAAGCGTATGCAAAAACTGATAGCCTCATTTTTAAAGAGGCCGAGGACCTGCAGTTTCCATTGATTTCAACTCCATTGAAATTGGAAAAGGAGGCCATATTTTTTTACCTCTCAGGATTGGTGTGGGATGTACAGTTTCCTAGACAACTTTCCTAACTTTACATATCATTTAGTAGAGCAGATCTGTTCAGATTTTGACCAGTTTGAGTTATGCTGATTGATATTGTTTCATTGTGCTCCCCTGCGTATATTCTCGTGTTGCGTCTTCTCTTTGGGGAGGAACAATCTTTGCTTTGTCTTTATGCAGCACCTAGCACAATAGGGTCCTTAAGTAAGCCTTGTAGCACTGTGGTAATATAATTAATAATAGATGGAAAATGGGGGTGAGGTTGTGGCTCAAGAGGTGCTTCTCTTGCTCCAGACAAAATGTCTGTGTGTTTAGTTGGTCATAAGAAGTGGAATATTCACCCAGTAACTCTGTAGCCTGTAACCCTTTAACCCAGGGGCCCATCACAAGAGACATGTGAGGCATAAGGTTTTCTTCCTATGGGAGGCTTTAGTGGGTTTGGCACTTGAGTCGGATTCGCAAGGTCCTGGCAGGGTCTTCTGTGATTAAGAATTAGCAGCTTTTTGTTTTCTCAGGCAACAGTCAAGGTTGTTTGGGCCTCTTCTCAAATCTTAGCCTCTCTTCAGGTTACAGAATTGTGCCTCAAAAGAGGAATCCGGAAACAGAAGACTAAATCTTAGAAGGTATCCTCCAGGTATAGGTTATTCTTTTTAGCATGGCCTGCCCCCTTGGGATGGTTCCAGTCCTGGCCTGGTTCCATCCTTTTGGAATGAGGTTCTGTGCTATTTTTAAGATGATTACCTTCAGGTGAAAAAAGCCACAGGAGAGGTATTTTCTTTGTCTCACAGCTTATTAGCATTTGACAGGATTAGCATGGATGTGATTAGACCACAGTATTTTAGAACTTCCAAAAGAGAAAGGGAAATGAATTATAGCTACTTTGTCATTTGCTAAAACAACCCATAATGTATTTACCTCTGTACATTCTCAATTCACAGATACCCTCTGAGGCGAGGCAGCTCTTTCACATTTCTAACTCCTGGGCCCCACTGGGACTTCACTCTGGTGAGTAAAGCATGCACTATTCAACAGTCAGAAATAACTGAAATAAACAAGCAGGTAATGTTCCTTTCTCCTGGGTGAGGAAGAAAGAAACACATCGTTCTATTTCTGGTTTAGGCAAATACAAACACTTCCTTACTGAGCCATTCCGGGACTGTTGAGTGGCTATTGAGTTGTACGTAATTGGTTTGATCTGTCTTGTCAGACTTGATTGTAGGCTTGGGATTCTGTGTGTCAACATGGTACCTGCCATTGCTTTTCTTAGACTAGTGTTTTTGCTCACTTAGTAGGGTAACTGTGAATCTGCTACTCAGAACAGGATTTGGAATAGGACTACAGAAGTAACATTTTGTAGTACAGAAAATCTATAATATATTCATGTATAATAACTGAAGCAACCAATAAGCCTTACTGTAACTACCTTTGTCCTATCTTCTCCCTACTTTGTCTTTGACTTGTCTTACATTGGTCACTCTTCAGGCATTAGAATCATAGAATAATAGGGCTGGAAGGGACCTCATGAGGTCATATAGTCCAACCCCCTGCTAAAAAGCAGGACCACTCCCACTAAATCACCCCAGCCAGGGTTTTGTCTAACCGGACCTTAAAAATCTCCAAAATGTCATGAATGTTTATGAGGCTGTGAGAGTAATAATCCAATGAGGTAGGGGAAATAAAAACCTGACCTCTTTGGGGAAAAAACATTCTAAGCTTTTATCTGGTGGCTACAGACTAACTTAGTGTTCCTTTTTGAATCACAACGGTTAGCCCTACAAATTGTCCCTTCAAATAATTCTGGAAATATTATGCTCCATTGTCACAAACTGAAAGCATTTGAACCAAGGAAGTCGTTTCTCTCTATTTTCTATGTAGCATGCTTGCTCATGTCCAGTCTGTATGTGCACGTCAAATGCATCAGTGCCAGAGATTTTTCCTTCAATGGTATCTGCTAGTGCCCTCCACAGTGGCACATGCATGCACAGATATAAGGGGCTTCTCCATCCCCCTCCCACTCCCTTCTTACCACCAGTGAGGGTGATGGAATGTCCTTCCGTCAGCAAATATTACTACCAGTGGTTTCCTCTGTATCTTTTGTGTGTATAGTTCTGTTAGTTGTAGTTTATTCCCATGAGGAACATAGCCCAAAGGGATGGGGCATGCCAGGTCCCCAGGCTTCAAACCTTCATGTAAGAAGCCCATGTCCATAACTGAGTCTCACCAAAGCTACTTAAAGTGTCTGGATAAGACCCACATCCAGAATAAGTGCAGAATCTGTAGATCCTTCAGACCACACACTGATCAGGCCGGGACAGTATGCTTTTAGACCGGGCTCTGAGCCAGGCTGTTCAAAGTATGCACTTAGCATGTCAGCGTTGACTCGAAGCATCATCCTAGCACTGGTCACCATCCCCTGTGCTGAAGAAACAGCATAAGAAGTTGCAAGCTGGAGGAGGGTGCTTCCCAGTCCCTAAGAAGGACAAAAAGGGAACAGGGGATGAGCCAAGACCTGGACCAGGCCGCTTATCTTCCCTGGAACCTCAGGTTGGCTACGGCCTCAGCCCTTAGAGCTCCCAGTCTTACCGAGGATCCTGACTCCTGGGAGCAGTAGGGGTACTTGGTGTCTCAGGGTGCCATCCACACCCAAGGCCTTTCAAGAGGCCAAGAACTTACTCTCGCTCCCTGTGCCACCTACTCCTTGGAAGAGAGACATCTCTGCCAGGATCTCATTCCAGTGCAGCCAGCTTAAGGACCTGTCCAAGGGCAAGCCCATGATGGGCCCCTCACTGCCACCCTCTGATCCCTTGTTGGTCATTGAAGACCCCACAGTAGTCACCAGGACCCTGTTGTTGATCCCCAAAGAACCACCACCAACAGCCAGATGCCTGGTACTGATGGCCATACTCCCTGACTGGGATCACGATGCTGGTCCCTAGAGCCATGTCATCGGCCTCCAGTATGCCACTACCGATCGCTGGATTACCATTGCTCATCTCTGGATGCTCAGCACCAATTAGCAGAGTCCTGGTACTGCTCCCTACAATCAAAACATTGTACCTCCCAGTCCAGGAGGGAGGTGAAAACAAGGGTGCTGGGAGAGGAGATTGCCCAGTGGTCAAGTTAATCCAGCCACACCTGCAGGTTTTTTTTTTGCAGGCTTGCCACCAGGCTCATAACGGCTGGCTCGCTGGCCAGGACAGCGGCAGTTCTGAAACCTATGGGGGTTCCCTCCTGCCCCAACGGTGAAAGGAAGCATGTGGCCCATATTGGACCTATCTCTCTTCAACAAGCCTCTCAAGAGGCTGAGGTTCCATATGGTCTCCCTGGCCTCCAGCATCCCCTTCCTGGAGACTGGTATGTCTCCCTGAACCCAAAGGACACACATTTCCATATCTCTATTTTCCATGGCCACAAATGGCTCCTACCATTTGTAGTGGGAGAAAACCACTACCAGTTCACTGACCTTCCATTTGGCCTATCAGTAATGCAAGAGTATTTACAAAATGCAGGGCAGTAGTCATGGCCTACTTAATGTGTCAGAAAATACAAATTTGCCCTTGACGACTGGCTCATCAAGGGCTGCTCAGAAGCTCAGGTCCAATGCAGTATCACGGTGGGCCTATTGAAAAGCAGACAGTAATCAATATTGGTACCAGTGCAAAGGATAGAGTTCATTGGGGCAGTCCTCAACTCTACCCAGACCAAACCGTTTCTGCCACAGACCAGACTTCAAACCATGTCAGAGCTGATCACCCAAGACACAACTCACCTGCGCTCCACAGCTAGAGTTTGCCTCAGACCGCCAGAGCACATAGGAGCATGTACCTGCAGGGTACAGTACGCAAGACTGAGCATCAGACCCCTCCAAATGTGGTTGGTGTTGGTTTACTCCCCGGTAAGGCACAACCTGGACATGATCCTTACAATCCCGCCTGGAGTACTTACCTCATTGGCATGGTGGAGGAATCCTGCGC
>ML685799.1:694158-704723 GCA_007922175.1 Pelusios castaneus | reverse complement strand
CCCCCCCCCCCCCCCCCCAACCTGTGCCCAACACTTTTCTTGGTATTGGGTTCCTTGGACTTAGGGTTTACCTCGGCAGCCTCAGGAGTCAAGGCCCCTGATTGCCAGGGGAGCTGACATAACACACAAATGTCAGAGAGTTTAGGGCAGTTCAAGTAGCCTGTGAAGTGTTCCTTTCCCAGATGTCGGGAGAGGGTAGCGTTGGTGTTGACAGACAATACGGCATCATTGGATTTACATCATCAAACAAGGAGGAGCAAGATTCTTAGCCCTCCGCCAAGAAGTGTCTGTGTGGATATGAAATCCACCAAGAAGCCTCACACCTCCTGGCGGTCAAGAATGCATTGGTAGATCACCTAAGCAGGTCTGTAGTCGGTGATCTTCCAGAGGTGGGGCACTTCCCAGGTGGTCTTTTATGGCCAAACAGAACAGGAAACATTTACTGTTTCTCTTCCCTTCAAGGGCTCAAAGGTGACTCACTTCTCAGCACATTCCTCCAGCAATGGTCAGGAGGCCTCTGCTGTTTTCCTTTCCACTCCTCCTTCTCATCCACAAAGTCCTCATAAAAATCAAGAGGGACAAGGTAAGATCATAGCATGGTCCTGTCAACACTGATTCAGCACATTGCTGGCCCTCGTGGTGGCAGCCCCTTGGACACTTGCAAACCCTCTAGGCTTGATCTCACAGTCGACTGCTGCATCCAAACCTTCCCCCCTTACAGTCTGACAGCATGGATGCTGGATGGTTAAAATATCAAAACGTCAAGGCCTGGCAATATCATCAGTCAGCATACGCCTGGTTGCTGTCTTGGCTCTTTACCCTTGTATCAAGGACAGATCAGTCTTCTATCAGGAGATGACAGCCAGATTGCGCAAAAACTTGGAGAGCCTCTTTCCACAGATCAGAGACTCAGTCCTTCGATGGGACCTCAACCTAGTCTTGTCTAGACTCATTGGGCCTCCCCTCAAGCCCTTGGCACCTGCTCTCTGCTTCATGTGTCATGGAAGGTCACTTTTCTTGTGGCAATTTGGCAAGACGAGTCTCCATAATCAAATCTTGACCATCAGAACCTCCCTATATTATGTTTTACAAAGATAAAGTCCAGCAATACCCTACCCCGGCATTTCTATCAAAGGTGGCATTGCAGTTGGCAATGCAAAGGTGGCATAGACAGCTCTAGAGCACACCTTGGATGTCAGGCAAACCCCTGGCCTTCGACATCGAAAGGACTCAGCCCTTCCAAAAATCCATGCAGCTTTTCATCACAGTCACCAAGTGAATGAAAGATCTGCCAATTTCATCGCAATGGTTTTCCTCCTGGATCACCACCTGCATCTAAACCTATTACAAACAGACAAAGGTCACGTCCTCTGCCTCCCTGACAGCCCATTCAACAAGAGCACAGGCTTCATCAGTGGCTTGCTCTCTTAGCTCAAGTTCCAATATTTGTAGGGCCGCAGCTTGGTGGTCTCTTCATATCTTCACATCCCCTTGTGCCAGTGTTTCTCAATCTTTAGTGGACCCGGGAACACCTGAAGATATTAATTACTTTACATGGAACACCTGATGAAATCCTCTCAAAGCTGGTAACAGCGGCAAGAGATTTAAAATGCCCCAGCTGCAGCAAAGTTTCCAGGCATGTGTCAAGGTCCACCGCCACGTGGGGCATTTAAATGGCTCCTTCCCCACTCAGCGCCCCCACCCCCAATGGGGAGGGGTTGGGGAGGATCACGGAACACCTGCACGGTGTCCGAGGAGCGCCAGTGTTTCACAGAACACCGGCTGAGAAACACTGCACTGTGCCGTCACTCAGCAGGCCCGGGACGATGGTGGCTGTGGCAGGACAGCATTCAATCCGCAGTGTGAACTCCGGGGCCGCTGCTTGTGAGTCACCTGATCCGGAACAGACACGAGTGGGCACTCGAAGGAGAAAAACCAGTTACTGACAACTCTTGCTTCTTCTCGTGTCGCTCATGTCCATTCCGAACACCCACCCGCTTTCCCCTCTGTTGGAGTTCTGGCAGGAAGGAACCAAATAAAGGGCCCTTTATACTGGCACATACACATACAGAGGGCACTAGAGCTGCCTCTCCAGAGGCCACTGAGAAAAATCTCCAGCACCCGTGCATGTGGCATTCAATACGTGCCATGGCATGAACGTGAGCAACACATCTTGAAGGAGAACCGTTACAGACGCTAATAACTGGTTTTATTAAAGGGGCATGGGGACATGATGAAAGCAGCTAAAAGAGACCCTGCATAATGGAGGGCGAGTCCCTGGGTGCTGCTGCCCACAAATCTCCACCCTTGCTGCAGAGTCTAGGGACGCTTGGACACTTGGAAGGTTATCCCAGCAAAGCACGTCTAGCGTGGATGCAGCTAGGTCAGTAAAACTGATTTTCCCGTTAATGCTTATTCCAGCCAGGGCCCGCCCGCCCTTCCCCAGGTGAAATAAGAGATACTGGTTTAACTGCATCTACGCAAAGGGGTTTTACTGGCACACTCCTGCTGGTCACCACATGACAACTCCCTGCATTCCTGAGTGAGGTAGCTACGCTAGCAAAGTTTGTACTATGGACTTGCCTAGGTTTCTGGCTCCAGATCCACAACATAACCAATCTCCGGTGCCCATGCCTGCATTAACCCTCCTCTCTCAAACCTTCTAGTGCCTGTACACACATGTGCCCAAGGGTTTGTGGGTATCCTCCATTGAAAATTGAGTTGAACTTTGACACTGAGGTGCGACCTCACCTTTGCACATGGTCATGTTTGGAACCAGTGCTGGCCGTATTGTTTTTAGAGACGGTGTAGGAATTCCAAAGGAGTAGCCGTGTCAATTTAGTTCAGCAAAACAGAGTCTGGTGGCATTTTTAAAGACTAACAGATTTATTTATCGCATGAGCTTTTGTGGGAGAAAATCTCACTTCATCAGATGCTTGAAGATGGGGAATTTACAGAACGGGAGCAAAATTAATGCAGGGGAGTGTAAGTCATAGGATCTGATCAGACTGTAACACCAAATCAAACCAGTTGTTAGGATTCAAACAGTCGAGTCCAGCAATTAGCAGGGAGGTGGTTGGGGGACAAGGAAAGCAAAATTACGTGGTGTTATGGAAAAAGAACCCATAGTCTTTATTCAGTCCTGAGTTCTCGGAGTCGAAGTTGCATATGCCTTCCAATTCTGCGGTTTCTCTTTGAAGCTTTGATTTGTTATCCATTTTTTTGAGCACAGCTATTAACAAATCATCAATGGAGTAAGCAAGGAGATTGACGTATTCCCCTATTCGGTTTTGAATGTTATGATTTCTGATGTCAAATTTGTATCCATTTATTCTTTTGCTCAGTCTGTCCTGTTTGTCCAATGTATAAGGCGGAGGAGGCAGGGGGGCATTTCTGGCACGATGGCATAAATCACTTTGGTGGATGAGGCAGGTGAATGAGCCCTTGGTGGAGTAGCTGGCTTGATTAAGTCCTGTGATGGTGTTTTTTGTGCAGATATGTGGGCAAAGTTGGTAATGTGGTTTGTTGCAGGTGTTTATGCCTGCTTTAATATTTCTGTAGTTGCTGTGAATATCTGTTTAAGGCGGGGGGGGAGGCTGCCTGTAAGCGAGGAGAGGTCTGCTGCCCAATGCCTGAGAGAGTGAGGGATCATCTTGTAGAACAGGCTGTAGGTCCTTGGTGTGCTGTAGGGGGTTTGACTTGGGGATTGTAGGTGATGACCAAGTGTGGGAGGACAACAGAGTCCTGTGGCACTTTTAAAGACTAACAGATTTATTTATCGCATGAGCTTTCGTGGGAGAAAATCCCACTTCGTCAGACGCTTTGAAGATGGGAAAGTTACAGAATGGGAGGAAATTAAATGCAGGGGAGTGTATGACATAAAGATGTTGGCATATTGTGGGGCCATGCGGGTACCCATAGACCTCTTCAACACATCATCAAAGATCTACAGCCTATTTTACAGGATGATCCCTCACTCTCTCAAGCCTTAGGAGACAGACCTCTCCTTGCTTTCAGACAGCCCCCTAATCTTAAAAGGATACTTACCAGCAACTACAGATCACAGAACAGAAACACTAAAGCAGGAACACAGCCCTGCAGCAGACCACGCTGCCAACTTTGCCCTCATATCTACACTGATGACACCATCACAGGGCCTAATCAAGCCACCTACTCCATCAAGGGCTCGTTCACCTGCTCATCCACCAATGTGATTTATGCCATCATGTGCCGGAAATGCCCCTCTGCCTTATATATTGGACAGACAGGACAGTCTCTGCGCCAAAGAATCAATGGACACAAATCTGACATCAGAAATTGCAACACTGCAAAACCTGTAGGGGAACACTTCAATCTCCCTGCTCACTCCCTTGACGGCTTGTTAATAGCTGTGTTGAAACAGATGAATAACAAATCACAGCTTCAAAGAGAGACTGCAGAACTCGAACTTATATGCAAATTTGACTCAGTTGTCTTGGGGTTAAACAGGGACTATGGATTTTTCTCGCATTACAAGTGATTTGACCTCACCATCCTCTATGTGCTGTTCCCCAGTGTTTTGAATCCTAACACCTATTTTGATTTGCTGTTACAGCCTGACCTGATGCTATGTCATACACTCCCCTGCATTTAATTTCCTCCCATTCTGTAACTTTCCCATCTTCAAAGCGTCTGACGAAGTGGGATTTTCTCCCACGAAAGCTCATGCGATAAATAAATCTGTTAGTCTTTAAAAGTGCCACAAGACTCTGTTGTCTTTCCACAATAGACTAACACGGCTACCCCTTTGGAATTTGACTACAAGTGTGGGAGGTAAAAGATAATAGATTACCTCACCCACCTTGTGTCTGTCATATCCTGGGACCTAAAGGGCTACAACAGCACATATTGGTTTTGTTACAAGAGACATTTGCATGAGAACAGGGTCATTGATCTTGGAGAGTTTCGATCCTGATGCACATTCCTTACCTGATGTCCTATTCCTCTTCGAGGACTTCCAGTTGAGAATAAGCAGCAGAAAGCTGACAAATACCTAAAGGACAAAGATCCTATTTTTATGCAGATGTTCCTAGTAATAAAAAACGGGTGGGGGAAAATGAGATGAATTGTTTTCAGACTGAAAAACACGGCTCTTCCATGACGCATTACTAGATCTTTGCATTCAATCCCTCAGGTTTACCGTATTTAATGTTTGTACTAATGGCATTGTTTGTGTCTGTCCTTGTACTGTTCTGCTTACTAGTTTTGGAAAGACTTTTCCCTCTGTTCATTTAAAAAATGTTCATGGTTTTTTCACTACCTCTTTGATAGCCTGACTAAGGCTTCTTGACTTTTTTTTACAGTCTAATGCCTTTCATAGAAATACCTTTTCCACATGACCTGGGTTTCTCAAGAAGGTTTACATATGTCTTTGATTGTAACTATTCTAGGCAGACACAACGTCATAAAATAGTGTTTATGATAGTTGCCCTTCTGCTATGCTCCTTAAGCCTCCTGGTTTGAGCGGTTTGAACAAGCGGGTTTTTTGGATTTCATTTCTGTCATGGTGCCACATAAAAACGATACAGCTGGCTCTGTAGTGAAATGTCTACGTTTTGAATGAAGCTATGTTGGGCAAAGAAAATGGAGAACCAGGCAATGCAGTACTTATTACACAAGTCTAGCCAATCTAAAAACAAAACCTTGGCCTTGCTTCAGAGCCTGGGGTTGTGTTCAGAGCTGTGTGTTGAAGACATTAATATACTGTACTTGGATAAAGGAAGGGGGAAGTAGTCAAACCAAGAGGATATGGCGTCCTACAGTCTTGCACTCTTGCAAGTTCTAGTCAAGAATCTATTCTGAACTTTTTAATTAAACTTAACCTAAAACAAATGTGTTCCTGCACACATGATCAAGCCAGACAGACAGATCTTCTGAAATAATGGAATTGAGTTTAATATAAGCACTACAAATGAAATGCTACACATGAATGTTGTAAGACGCTTTTCCTCAATCAGCAAGTGAACCTCAGTCACCCTACTGCAGAGTTCTTTGTATTGTCTTTGGAGCTAAAATATTCAGACAAAATAAAGCATCTAAAAATCCTGGAAACTCTGACTTCTCTTTTGATGCTCTGATTAGCTTAAATTGCTGAGGAAGGGAAAGACTCTTGTGAGCTGATGAATCCCTGGATTTTTGTATTAATAGTTAAACATAAAGTTGTCTGAATGTAATTTTTATTCTGTAATGTCAGCATAATATGTACTGACGAGAAGACTTATTGGGGCGAAAAAGAGTTGCTCAATAGTATGAATGAAAGGAGTGTAAAATAAAATGTGAGATTCTTGGAACCTAGAAGGGGAAATAGCCCTTGTACCTCAAAATGTACTCCCACCCACATAGGAGGGATTTTCAAGGATTCCTTAGGCTCCTTTGAGAATCCTATCCCTGTTGGTAGGGGTGCAACTTGGGAAATAATGGTATCATCTAAATCCCCATCAGGCTTCTGGAAGCCCAACTCCCACTGACTCAATGTGAGCTGGCACCTAATTCTCTTAAATTCCTTTGAAAATCCCAACTCTGCTATTAGATGCTGAGCTTGGAAACCATTAAAAAATTTCTCATTTCATTAAGCAAATGCCTGAATCCATCAAGGTGCCAATTGCCACATATACACACGTTAGTTTTAGTTTTTCCTTGCTTGCTTGTGGTTCTTTCCTCAGTCATAATTATAGGAGCACAAAGGAATAAGTAAACTTTTATAAATGTTTGATTTCTGGATGCAGTGAAGTGACATGTCCAAATGATCTTTGCTATTGCAAAATTACTCCTCCAATTATTTTTCATGCACAGTTCTGCAGGTGCAGCAAGGAGGGCATTTTTAAGCAGGTTTCAAAATCAGGCTTTAGGTATTGGATCTGTATATGGAGAGGCATGCCTTCAAGTGTAATCAAATGGATAGATATGATTTGGTTTCTTTTATTACAGAAAAGAAAGCGGAGAGAGAAAGATGATGATGTTACCAGTCTTTGCAGCCTTGATTTTAAGGTAAGGAAAGCATTCTGTTCTTCAATGTATTGTTCTGTCGGGTTCAACTGTCATGCTGTTGTAGTCTGTATAGCCTCCAGAAATTCCCCAATGTTTAATGTCTTGTGAAAGAAACCCAAGGAAGAGTATGAACATCTTCAAGCCATGGACACTAGAGCTGTAAAATAACAGTGGTAAAGACAACACTTCAAATTCTGCTTTTGCTAGTATATTTTACTTAGGCACACATGTTCCAAAGGGGGAGTCGTGTTAGCCTATTGCAGAGAAACAGAGTCCTGTGGCACTTTTAAAGACTAACAGATTTATTTATCTCATGAGCTTTTGTGGGAGAAAATCCCACTTCGTCAGATGCTTTGAAGATGGGGAACTTGCAGAATGGGAGTGTTTGAATCCCAACACCTATTCTGATTTGCTGTTATAGCCTGACCTGATCCTGTGTCATACATTTCCCTGCATTTAATTTCCTCCCATTCTGTAAGTTCCCCATCTTCAAAGCATCTGATGAAGTGGGATTTTCTCCCACGAAAACTCATGAAATAAATAAATCTTTTTGTCTTTAAAAGTACCACAGGACTCTGTCTGTTTCTTAGGCACACATGGTTACACTTCAAGCAAGAATGTAACTGGAGCAAATGTCCTGGATGTTTATGTTGTGAGAGATGGGGAGTCAGAAATCTGCTTCCAAGGAAACAATCCAAGCCGACCCTTAAAAAGGAAGATTGCACATTGTAATTTCAATCTCTCTGCAAGTGAAGTCTCAGAATAGGAGGAAGAAGAGGCATGAAATATTGTTTCTGGGAAGTAGTAATATTTTAATTCATAGCACGTTAGTCTTTAATTCATAGTAAATCTGCCTCTCCAAGCATTGGTAGCTAGGTCAAAAGGAGCATTCTTCCAGGAGCCTAACCATGTCTACACCAGGCATTAGATCAACATATCTACATCATTAAGGGGTGTTTTTCACAAACCAGACTGACAAAACTATGCCAACGTACGTTTGAAGCTTAGGCTAGGCCTTTGTCTCCTCAGCTGTTCTAGAGGGGTTATGTTCAGTAAAAATGCCAGCAGGAAGGAGTGTTTTTTAAAAATCAATTAAAATCTTTCCAGAGGGGTAGCCATGTTAGTCTGTGTACAGAAAAAAGAGTGTCCTGTGGCACCTTATAGACTAACAGATTTCTTTGGGCATAAGCTTTCACTGGCTCTAATGAAGTGGGTTATAGCCCATGAAAGCTTATGCCCGAAGAAATCTGTTAGTCTATAAGGTGCCACAGGACTCTCGTTGTAATTAAAATCTTGCTTCCATTCAGATGGATTGGACTGAAATACCCATGAATTATGCCTCCTATCCACAGCAGTGAATCACAGTTGGAGGGGAAAAAATAAAAATTATATAGATAACTTATTTGCCTTTTAATAGTTTTTTAGTAGAAACTTCTGCGGGAAAGTCCCAAGGCATAAAGAGTTAAAAGCTTGTACTGTCTTTTGTAACTTTAACTTGACCTTTTGTTATTTTAAATGGTTAGGCTCTCCGTGACACTCTTACTTGATAATTCTGGAGTCACACCTACAAAATACACTCAGACGCCTTTTTTAAACTTGAATTATAGCTTTGGTACTAGTTACTGTAATGCCTGTTGATAAGCTGGGTGTATTTAATGTATGTATATGCCTTTTAACACAATTGGCCTGGTTTCAAAAACTCCAAAACCGTCAAAGTTTTAGGGTAAGATTTCCAACAGCACTTAAACAATTCAGGTTCTGAAGTGCCCAAGCCATTTTTTCAGAGTGTGCCTACACACCCTGCATTTCGGCCGAGGGGGTGTGAATCGCAGTGTACACTTAACTGCTGTGCTGTAACTCTCCCTGTTTGGATGCTGTGGGAGCAAGCTAAAAGGTACCTAATTCACATTAACATAGTCCTGTTCGAGGAAGAGGATTACAGTAATGCAAGCTGGAAACCTTTTAGTTTGCTCCCACAGCATCTACAAGATGGAATTATAGTGCAGCACTACTGTTCACACCCACAGTCTAAACCGTGGGGCAGTGCAGATACAGCCTTAGGGGTTGTACACACTACAGACTTACTGCGCGGTAAGGAGCTTTACCGCACGATATGGCTGCCCGTGTACACACTACAATCTTGCTTGTTGCGCAGCAACAGCCCTCTTGCCACGCAACAGGTAAACCACCTAAACGAGGTGTTCCACGGTAGAACCAGTGTGTACGCTCCTTGTGCTTTTGACAGCCTCCGGAAATGACCAATCTGGGACACTGGAGCTGTCATACTTATCAATTTCGCTGCTCTAGCAGAGCAGTGAAATTGACAAGTAGCAGAGGTCTAGCCAGGGGTTCCCAGAACCCCAGCCACAGGAGCTCCGCTGCTGTTGGAGCCACCAGGAACCGGGAACCTCGCCGCTGGCAGCTCCCCAGTGGGAGCCCCCAAGCCCGGGCAGCTTGAGCCCTGCTGCCTGCCGCCCGGGTCGCCTGGGCTTGCCGAGTCCCGAGCAGCTGCGGCTGCCGCTCAGGAACCGACAACCCCAGACGACAGCTTGAATCAAGCCGCCCGGGGTTGCCGGGTCCCGAGCAGCTAGAGGGAATCCCCATGGCAGCAGGGCTCTAGCCGCCAGGAGAGCCTGGCTGCCGCGGAGGTTCCCTGCAGCCGGGGTTCAGCTGCTGCTGGGAAGCCTGAGCTCCCAGCAGCTTGAGTCCCGCTGCCAGCCCAAAGGCTGTCTCCTGCAGTGCATGGTAGGATAGGTGCCCACCATGCACTGCTCCTTCTAACGAAAAGTCAAAGGGGCGTGTGAATGCTCCTTTTCATTAGAAAGATTACTGTGTGGACGGGGGAAAGCATTACAGTTATAATGCTTTGCTTGTCCCACAACAACTTATTGCAGGACAAGTCAGTAGCGTGTACATGGCCTTAGATTCCTAAATCCCTCAAGTGCTTCTGAAAAGTTCACCTTTAGCCTCACCAAATTCATGAGCTGTTTTTGGTTTTTATTTTATATTTTGCAGCTATTGCAGTCAATAGGCTAATAGAAACATACCTAGGGTTTATGGGGCCAGGTCTGTTTGTTTTTATCAAGTAAATAGGCCAGATGGGATTGTAACACAAGCAGTGTACTCCTATCCCCATTTCACAGATGGGACCTGAGGCACAGAGATTTGGGGTCACACAGGAAGTCTGTAGTAGAGCAAAGACTTCAGTCTTAGTTCTCCGAGTCCCAGGCTAGCCCCCTAACCTCTGGATTGTCTTTACTCACGTTAATTAACATAAAGTACATGTAACTTTTAACTTGGAGGATTAGTGACCATATCTTGGGCAGGGAGGGACTTTTTAGCCTGTATTTGTGTTTATCTTCCTCAAAGGATTTAGGTCTGTCCCTTAATGTTGTTCAAATCTAAAAGTTTCTAGTCCCGAGTTCTTTACACCAGTATTTATCCAATATTTTAAATAAAATCCAGTCTTTTACAGTAAGTGGAAAATGTCACCCAGAATGGTCTTTTATGCCCCAGACGTCTTCCCTCAAATTTTAAGA
>ML685799.1:613294-693758 GCA_007922175.1 Pelusios castaneus | reverse complement strand
CTCAAATTTTAAGATCAACTTAAAATAGGTCAAGTTTAAGCTGTTTGCTAATCTTAAACTTCTCCCATTTAAGGGGCACTCCAGAAACCATTTGGTGACCCCAACCCTTCGTTAGACTCTTTGGTGGGCCCTTAGATACTGTTATGCATTTTAATTGTTCCCATTACTTTTTATTACGCAAAAAACCAACCAAACAAAACCCGCAGACTGCACTGTAATTGTACTAGTCTGTAAACAGTGGAATTATTCCTTTAGGGGAGTACTCACTCAGTGCGGTAGTTCTCAAGGCATGTATTCTGATGTTTATTAGCAACCAGAGTATCTGATAGGGAGTAGACAACGGTGACAATATAACTTGCCAGAAGCAAGAGGAAGCCATGATGAGTAACATTCATGAATCAAGTCTTGGCTGGCCTGTAATTCCTTAGTGGTTGTGGGTTGCTGATGTTTGAGAGAACGGAGTTCTCCTGAGATGCGTGTGTGTGAAGGATACAGCTTTGGGAAGGGGAACTGTGCAAAGTAGATACAAGTGAGCCTTATATGACTCTCCAACCCTTACTTTTATGGGACCGTCCCATGTGAGTAAGTGTTACTCAGTATGAGTATGGGCAGAGCTTTTTCCACACTAGCTCTGGAGCTACATCAGTCTTAGCAGTAGAGGGAAATTTTTGACCGGACAGACAGAAGATAGTACACAGTCAGGGTCCTTGAGGGAAAAGAACTTCTAATGTAGGAAACAAGCTGAAAAACAAAAATGCTTTTCAGGCCGTATTCTTATTCTACATCACTTGGAATCTCTGTCATTACTGGATGTTTTTGTAAGAGATATGCTCTGTTCAACCATAAATTATTGGGTTTACAGCAGGAATTACTGGGTGAAATTCCATGGCCTGTATTATGTTGCAGGTCAGACTAAATGATCACAGTGGTCTCTTCTGGCCTTAACATTTATGAATCCATGTGTCATAATGATGAACAAAAGGATCATAAATCTGGTTTTTCCCCTGTGGGCCTCCCACTCTCCCCACCACCTGCAGATGTCTTTTAAAAGAGATCCATATCGACTATAGTCAGGTGTGGTAATGTAAATTCATGCAACAACTTGCTCATTTGTGAGTTGAAAAAATGTATTTGGAAATAAACTTTAAAACTAGCATTTCTGAGATTACCACTCCTCGCTATAACATTTGACAAATAATCAGTATGAGAGCTTTAAAGCAATTGCATAAATCAATTTTAACTTGTTCCTCTTTGCTGTTAAGATAAATTTTATGTTCAATAAATATCACAGGCTTCCACAGTAAAGTTCTCCTAATATTACATCCATATTAGCTGGATAGAAACTAGTTTATAACTTCATATCCTGGGTTTGCATACATCTAGGGTCGCAAATGTCAATATGTGGTGTGTAACTGGCTGCCAACAGAGCTGTCCCAGCGCTAATTTTAATTAAAAATTGAAGGACCAAAAAATGTCTTTGCCAGTTCTTTTGTTGTGTGAAATATTTTTATTCAATTCTATTATAATTATAGAGCCTTTTTGTCATACAAATAAAATTCAGTATTTCAGGTTGTGTGTAAACACTTCATGTGACCTCAGTAATCTACTGATGTCATGTCCAACTTTTTGTCCATTTTCAAGTATACTGATCTGAATTTTTTACGGAGAATATAAATATCTGCAATGGAATGTTAAACACAGATCATGGACAGTAAACGGTTCAGCTGTCCAGCTGGCTGACTTCCTTCAATTTACAAAAATACAAAGAAGCATGAGACTGCCTGAATGTTGACATGAGTTCTTCTTCAAATGCTTACTTATGTTGATTCCAAGTACGTGTGTGCGTGCCACATGGACGGTCCTCGGAAGGTTTTTCCAAGAGGTTTAAGCCATGTGGGTCTTGTCATAAATTTATGCCTAAGGGCGACCCTCATGTCTCCTATGTGAAGTGTCCAGGCGGATCACATCAGACAGACCAGTATAGAATTTGTCGAGACTTCTGACCCAGGACTAAGAAAGAGAGAAGGGAGGCAGCTCTTTGCCCCAACCAGCAGGCCAGTTGGACACCAGTGGCTTGGTGCAGAGCACACTCCCCTCAGAAACAAAAAGGATCAACACCCAGAGACTCCAGGCACCACCCCTCACCAGCACCAAAATTGTCCCAACACCCATTCACTAGTGCCTCATAAGAGGGATGGGAAAACAGACAGAGGTTGCTCGCCCATGGTGAGATCAATGGTAAAATACGTTAGTGGTGCATGTGCTGGACAAGGCTTTGTGGCACTCATCCCATCTAAAGTGTCACTGTCGACTTCAGGCCCATGGAAGGGCGTGTGAGTCCGTTTGCCATTGGACTCCCCTGCAAGGGAAAGTCAGTTGGAGGAGTTGGCTTTCTCAACTCCCCAGACACGTTTGAGTCATCTAGAGACCTGATAGCATGATAGTCTCCCACCAGGTCAGAGACCCCCTCGGTAATAAGTCCTCTGGCACCTCAGAGGAATGCAATGCCGTTTAGAGGCAAGCCAGCCATGATGTGGCATTGATCACCGTCTCCACTGCACAGCTCTTCGTTGCCATCCCTATCAGCACTGCCGTGATCCACGCACTCAATGAGGATCTTCCAACTTGGAGGGTGAAATCATACACCTCCTGTTGTCAGGTACCAGTTGGGGAGAAGCCACCGCAGGCAGGAATCGGGACAAGTGCTCCTTATGGGGCCCTGGCCAGCACAGTAGCAGCTACCAGCAGAATGGTGGTTCTGGACATCATGGGCATACCATCAGGCCCAAGGAATGGGTCCCTCACTCCCTCGCCACTGGGGATCACTGGTCACCACACAGCACCAATGAAGAAAGTGGAAATTGGCACCGTGGTTGACTCTGGCACCATACATAGCATTCTCGTACAGGGAGAGTCCTGTGAGCCTGAGGGACAAGAGGAACAAACTCTGGCCAAGGATATTTGTCCTCATTGCCAGATGAGGTGGTGGCAGGAACATCAACTCCTCCCTCCCCTGACAACAGGGCCCAGAATATGGGGCTGCAGGTGGTGGAGTTAGTGGACCCCAGGCTGGACGTTCTAATGCCAGACGGTCCTTCAAGAGTGACACTACCTCTTATCAAAACTATTCAGACCACCGTAAAAACTTGGTGGCAAACTCCCACCTCTATCCCCCTACAGCTAAAGGGATTGAGAGAAAATACTTTGCTCCCTCTAGACCACGGGTACCATTTTACCCATCTGCGGCCAGGATCACTGGTAGTGTTGGCCTTAAATGAGAAGGAAAGGCAGGGACAGCAGGGTTCTTCCCCTAATTCCAAAGACTCAGAGACGCTGGACCACTTTGATAGAAAGGTCTATTCTACTAGGGGGCTCCAGCTTTCAATTCTGAACCAACACAGGATTCGGAGCCAGTGGTGTCGCTGGGCACTGGCCCATGGGGCCCCATGACCCAAATCTATTGGGCAGTGTTGCGAGCTCAGAGGAGCCCCGTGCTCTGCTCCCCCTGCTTTGCCACACTCCCCCCCCTTGCCTCTTTACCATCCCCAGCAAGGCTGCAGGCTCAAGGGCGGGACTAACCTCTTGAGCAGCCACTCTGTGCCCAGCAAGGAGGTGGGGTGTGGCTGGCACTCAGGGGTGAAGCCAGCACTCTGGGGCAGCACACTGCAGGACCAGCCCAGCCCAAGGACCGGCCCAGGTCTTGCCTTGCATCCCAGGCCTTGCCAGCATCCGGGAGCTGCAGCCACTCCACGGCTTGCCAGTGTTGCAAGGGCCAGCAGGACGGCAGCCCCCACACCCGCTCTTACAGCTGAGCAATGCAGCTGTGGCATGGGTGGCTACAACCCTGCTGGTAGCCGCGGCTTGAGTGGCTGTCTCCCTCCTGGGAGCTGGGACTGGGCAAGACATGGGACTGCAGGCAGTTCCTGCCTGGGAGCAGGGAAGTCCTTGAGCCCAGGCTGGAGTCTGTAGTGGTGGGCTCCCCCCACACTCCACTGACCTAAGGATAGCAGTGTGGATGTCAGCCACCTATAGCTATAGGTGCCAGCTGTAGTTATAGCGGTGGCCGAAAGTCGACATAACACATCCATGCATTTCTGTAGTGTCGACATACCCCGAGTCTAAGCAATAATTTTGATGGTGTGCCCGAGGTCAACTTACCAGATCAAGTTCCGGATCCTTAGCCTGTTTTTTGAATTGTCTATCCCAGTTCTATCAGGCATGGGCCCAGACACGTTCAAACAGATGGTGCTACAATCGGTGGAACTGGGGTGTTCTCTCCAGTTCTTCTCCTTTCCTGCTTCCCCTCATTAACCTTTTTCAGGGACTCCTCTCATGACTAACTTCTACAGGAGGTGCAAGTGCTCATGGGTGCAGGCGAAGTGCAAGAGATTCCTCCAGGATGAAGGGAAAGGGGTGGTTCTCCTGTTTTTTTGTAATTCTAAAGGTGGGCTCAGACCCATACTCAACCTACAAAACCTCAACAGAATCATGAAAAAGTCAGCTTTTCATGGTTTCCTTAGCTACCATCATTTCTTCTCTGGATCCAGATGACTAGCGTGCCACCCTCAGCTTGAAGGACGCATATTTTCATATATCAATAATCCTTCCCTGCGGAAGGCTCTTCAGAGTCATAGTAAACCATATCCATTACCAAAACAAACCAGGAGTCTGGTGGCATTTTGAAAGACCAACAAATTGATTTATTGCCTGAGCTTTTGTGGGAGCTAATCCCATTTCGTCAGACACTCCATCTTCAAGTGTCTGAAGTGGGATTTTCTCCCACAAAAGCTCATGTGACAAATAAATTTGTTGGTCTTTAAAAGTGCCATTAGACTCCTGGTTTGTTTTGCTGAACTAGACTGAAACGGCTCCCACTATGGAATTTGTCAACATCCATTACCAGTTTTACTGTCCTTCCCTTTGGGTTGTCAGTGGCCTCACGAGTCTTCACCAAGTGCATGGCAGTCATTGCAATCTTTTTGAGGCAACATTGGATTCAGGTCTTCCCATACCTGAACTACTAGCTGGTCAAGGGCCACTCCATGGCCTACGTGTCCCTGATTAGATCAGTGTTCAGCAAGTCAGCGTTGCTGCTGAATGTTCCAGGCTGACCCTATCCTCCACTTGGAGTGTAAAATTTATAGGAGCCACTCTGGACTCTACCCAGGCCAGGGTGCTCCTGCCAAAGTCTCGGTTCCACAATATGGTCTCCGTCATAGAGGACCTCAAGCACTTCCATACCTTGATGGCGAGGATTTGCTTAAAGTTGCTCATTCGTGCAGCCGCTTGCACTTACATGGTTCAGCCCTCGAGGCTTCAACTCAGACCTCTCCAGGCCTGGTTGGCATCATTATACTGCTTAAAGAGGGACAATCTGAACCAGGTAGTTTCACTCCTCTGCCCCCCACCCTCCCAGTTATTGAGTCCCTCCAATGTGGCTCAATCTGTGTTCAGCATACGTGGGAGCGCCCTTCTCCAGACCATCATCCTCAATGACTCAGGTCATTGACGCATCAGAGTTGAGATGGGGCATGTAAGGCCCTCAGGACTCAAGTTCTCTGGTTTCAGTCAGAACTACACACACCTCTACTTGGAATAGGCATGAGCAGCACATCTTGAACAACAGTTACAAAAGGTAATTAACAGTTTTCTTATTCAAGTACACAAGTGTTACACGTGACACTATAGATGAGATGTTACAAGTAGTTAATTAAAACCAGTATTTTTAGTTGGGTTTCTAATAAACTGTGAAATTAAGCTGAGCATTATTTTCATTATTGTGGAATTTACACTTTCAAAATGAATAAAATCTTTACTCTGCAAAAGCTTATGGATGCTTCAGTTTTTCTGGAGACTTTTAAGCCAAACATGATAAAATGCCACAGATTCTTTCTTTGAAGAAATTGGATCCAGTTGTCAGTTAAGTAACAGACCCTTCCACTGCTCCAGCAGCATAAAGAAACCTATAAAAGCTGAAAAATTTGGCCAGTGAATAGCTGATAGTCTAGGGTATTCCATTATTGCGCACACTCTACCTACCTCCTCTCTCAGCCACCGGTGTAATGGGTGGAACTGAGATTTTGACTCTTCTCTACTACCAGAAATGGGGTCACTGAATGTAAGTGAAAACAGCCCTGATTTTTATGCAACACCAGTGGTCTTCAACCTGGGCGATACTGCCTACTAGTGGGCGTTTTGTGATTTTTGGTGGGCGCTACACAAATGAAAGAAGGAGATAATGGCCATGCTCATCCGGCCATAATTTATAAAAAGTTTGTATGACTAATGACTGAATAATGAATAAATTTTGTTTGAATGAAATTTGTTTGATATCCTATTTAAAATATCTGAGTTTAAAACTTAAATAAATAGAAATATAAACTTCAATTACATAGCTTATTTTCTCTTTCCTATGGTGTGTTGATCATGATGATCATTTATCACTTAAATTTACTTACACTAACTTGGTGAATGTTTAGGGACTGAACGGACTGCAATAGTGAGCCAGAACCCTGGAGAGCACTTTTTACTCAGTAGATATCCCCCCAAAAATAACTTTTCATAGCAAAGACTTGTCTCAGCTATAGAACAACCAGGATTTCAGTTACAATTCTGTGTAGTGGAAGTCTTGTTTTATACATGAATTATTACATAAGCTGTCTCTTTCCCAATTATATTACGGGCTTCATCAGAGCATTGTAGTATAGTGTTCTTACTACACAGCTATGGAAGACTAACTCAGCATGGCGTATTTCCCCTAGCTGAGTAGTAATTCCGAAGTAAACAACTGTATAAACTGCAGCCAAATAATGCACAAGTATTACAGCTGACTCCTGCCTCTCCTAAAATCCATGTAGATTACACCCCTTTGGATTGCTATGGGGTTGGAAGAGTGTCCTGGGGAAGGATTATTGCTCCTTACTGTAGATACTTCCTGACCCTTCTGTTTTGCATGACCTGTAGATAGTTACTGTCCTGTCGGGGTACTTTGCATGGGGTTGTAGTTGAGTAAGAACGCAGGCCCTAACATAATGCTGTTTTTGCAGTGTTACTGTACATGTCTCTCTCTGACTCAAATGCTGAGTGCTTGCAGTTTGCCCAAATGTTGCCGCTGCTGAGAAATACCAAAACAGATTTTTGTGTATAGAAGGCACTCAGAAATCAGCCCATCATCTGAGAGCTGTGTGCTGTTTGTTTTGTGGTATTAAATTATCACCATTCTCTGCAGAAAGTCTTTAACAATGCATTGTTATAAATGAACACTATATGCCTAGAATGTTTTCCATAGACACGTGAGTCATATGAGAAGGCAGGCAATGAGCCGTGGTAGATTTTTCCATGTGTGTCACAATGAAATCTTTACATTTCTATAATGTAACTTGACCATAATACACCAGCACTGAGTTGCATCATCCCAAATCAGACCTAGATACAAGGTGTCCTCTAGAAAGGCAGGCAATTGAATAGGAATTGCCTGCAGATGAGTCATATGCTTCAGTGACATATGGGACCAGTCACCTCCCCGAGGGCTCTGTAATAAGAAATAATATTTAACACTCATATTACAAATTATATAATACTTTCTAAAGCGCTTTCAGGATGCAGAACATTATGTTCTAGGGGTGGTTCTCAACCTTTTGTAGGTCACAACACACTTGGAGCATATCACGACCCTAGAGGACACACCAGCCTACCCACTCCAGGCCCAATCCAGCCATCTCCCTGGTTTTCCACAACACACTTCCTGCTGTGTGGCGACACACTACTGTGTCCTGACACCGATGCTGAGAGCCTCTGTTCTACGCTAATAATAATTTAAGAACCCAACCTTGCATGTCAGACTCATAACGCTTCCCTTTGTTTAGCGTATCCTTTTCTTCATTTCCTCTGTGCCATTTTATACATTTAAATAAATAAAGGACTGTTCATTCCTGGGGGGAGAGGCCACTATTGGAATTCCTTGGGACTTGGAATCAGAACTGATAGTGTTCAGTGTCCACTGCCTCCAAATCCTGACTCTAAAACTTTCTGGCTACACAAATTTACTTGGATGAGGGAGCAATTGCAGAGTGTTAAAAGCTCCAGGCCATCTAAACAAGCTGGTAACTGACCAAAGATGTCTGCCCCCTGTCCAGCAGTGTGTTCATTGGGAATTTTGTTTTCTAAAAATGGCAAACAAAACGTCTGAATACACTAAGCAGAAATAAACTCTGAAAAAGGGCATCTGGCATTGTGGAAATCCTGCAGATCCCCTACCTCCCTACTCACTGCATGCCTAAAAGAGATTCTCCAGGAATCCTTTTGGAGAAGTTCTGTGGCCCTGTACTATATGGGGCAGGCTAGGTGATCACAGTGGGCCCTTCTAGCCTTAAAATCAACAAATCTCTAGTGAGCACAGGAATCCGTCAGTGGAGAGTAACATCTCTTCTGTGATTGCATAAAAATGAAGCGGCGTGCTGTAGGCAAGGATCCTCTGCTGAGGTGAAGAAATCTCTGTGGGGCAGCAATGAAAAGGGGCAGGGGGTAGAACATGGAGGGGGTTTGCTGGTCCGCAAGCTTGAAGCATTGCGTTCTAGGCCAGTTAGAGCTGGCAGAAAGCTCCCCCATACAGCAACCACTATCTAACCTGGCTGACAACTCTGAATGATGGTGACCAGATTTGTAAGAGGAAAGGTTTGCTGGTGGAGCTGATGCTATTTCTCCAAGTGAAATGGCTATACTAGCAGAAAAGCATTTCTAAGTTGGTATAACGCACTAGGGCTTTCGCTAGTGTAGAAAGATTGAAACAACAACAAAAAAATCACCCTTAACCACCATTACTATGTCTGCAAAAGCGTCCAGTGTAGACTTGTCTTGTGGGAGTTGGAAAGACTTTGAGGTGACCTCAAAGGGGAGGAAAAAAAGGCAGCTGATCTTTCTTTGCTCCTTTTTGTTGTGTATATAGAAGTTCTGACCTTTTAAAGTTTTTCTCCTACTTTAGAAGTACCAAATCTTTCCTGTTCTCACTTGGCATTTGCCTTGGAGCTCCCAGGAGTGCTCTTATTCCAACTATTTGGTAGGCCTGTTGGTTCAGAGTTGTTATGAAAAACAGACGTTTTAAACAGTTTTGGTAAAAAATGCTCAGATTTTACTTCTTAGCGTCAGTGTCAGAATCCCACTGGCTCTCTTGCAGTCTGTAAAATCTGCTGTGAAAATTGGTGTAAGATAGCCATTTCTCCAATTAAAAAAATAAAAGCAGGCTATGAAGGCAGGAAAAAAAGGTAGAGTTTAAAGGAAAAAATCTTTCAGGCATTCATTATAAACATAAAAAATGCAATCCCTCTTCTATCGCCTCACTGAAATTTCCACACAGCCTGCCACAGCAGAGAGAAACCTGGTTTATCTTGGCTGGAGGGAGGAATATTCCTGATGTATGGTCTCCCCACTGAGGGAGGTGGGGGGCGAGGGAGGGGGGAATCCTGAAAAAGACCTGAACAAAAAAGGTGATAGGAGCAACTCTGGAAATAATGGGGATTTTGGCAGAAGAGGAGTTCACAGCAATCTAGGAGGAGGGCTGATTTGTTTGCAAGTTGAAAAAAGCCAGTAGTAATCACCACCTAAACGGCTGCTGCTTACCCTACCCAGTTTTAGATGTTCCTGTGTGGGGAAAGACAAGGCCTCTGATCTGAGAGAAAAGGAAACGGTTGCTTTATGTGCCATATATTCAACATGTGGAATTCACCGCTCCATGCCATCAGCTCAGGGTAACAAACAGGGCTTTTTAGGAAAGTGATCGTGAAATCGTCTGGACTCATTTGCAGCCATGCCAGCATACAGGCTGTCAGCTGGAGTGACTTGGCATAGCAATACCCCTGTTAATTTTAGAAAGAGCTCAAAAATGCTGTCCATCTCTCGAATTACACCCACATCTGAGCCATGGAGAGTTTCTCTCTTAAGCAAAACCTGTCTATTCACTAGCACTTGTTACAGTAGGAGAAGAAACCAGATTTTCAACTCCTTGCACAAAAGATTTCCTCCTGCAGTGTGTAAACTGAGAGGCGTAGGTGTGTCATTAACTGTCAGTTAACGAATGATACAGGGCTCCAGAGGAGCACGCCCATGAAACATATGTTCCTGCCCCTCCCACTGCCTTGAGGTCTGTGTGTTTGGACTCCCAGCTCACAGGGCAGGCAGTTAATCACAGGGAAACATGAGCGAGCTCCAGAAGGTTTCTGATAGCTCGGGAGAGGACTTTGCAGTAAAGTAGCAGTAGAGGCAATTCTGAAGTGGATTAAAAGGAAAGCTTGTGAAGGAAGGAGACAGCTATGGTGGCTCATGATGAAGTTGGAGGTCTCCTTCCTATCAAAAGGACTATTGGAGTCATAGATGCTCAGAACCAGTCTTTCAGAGAACAAGAGGTAAGGCTAAAAGTTTAAAGACGCTGCTTGGGCACCTTTATCTTTGTGTAGTTTGTGGTTAAGACTGAAATGGAGTGAAACCTGGTCCAGATTCTAACTTTTTCCTCTCTTGTGACTTTTTCCTCTCTTGTCAACTCTTTGTGTGAGAAGACGAACCCTTCTTATGGCAAACCACTTTAGCATTTATCCTGCTTGTTATGTCACACCAAGGGTGCAACTGAGATCAGGACCCCGTTATCCTAGGCCCTGTACCCACACAGCCCTAAAGAGCGAAATCTACAAGCCGGAATGAGCACTCCGTCTCGTGCTTCGTTAATATTAGAAAAAGATTTCCAAGCAAAAGTAGACTCCAACAGACTTTGGAACTTGCCCTACCTGAGACAGATAAAACAAGGCTTCGTTTTCTGCTGTGCTTAGGTTAATCTCTTAATTTGTATTAGACTTCTGCTTTAATGACAATCTTCGCAGCACTGTGTTCAGAAAAACTTTCTTAGTAGTTGAGGTAGATGAAGGAAACAGAAATTTGCGGTAGACAGGGCTGAACTTTTTTATATGCTGCCAAGTTTGTATTTTATACCCTTCCTCTAACAGGAAAAATTAAAACCCACGGCTGATCCATCTTGGATACACTGCGTAGTCTGGACTTGAACTTTGACCATACGGAGTTATATGGCTAGGATTACTTTGTGACAATGAAATAAATATCGTTTTTTTCTTTTTGCTACTGTAACATAGCTTCAGCTCTTTGGAATACAGTTAAAGACACAGCTTTCAGATTTTTTACATATTTTTATTTTCTCAGAGAGGGTTAAACTATTAAACTATTCTTCTAAAAAATTCTAATAATCCTGTTTTAGCAGAAAGCTGGCATTATTAGATGGTATTTTTTCCTAATCGTGGTGAGTTTTAAGTACTTTGGGGGAGGATTTTTTTGTTGTTGTTTTGGGAGGTGTTTATGCTGCCATCCAAGCAGAAAACAGAGTTTTTGATCAATGGTATTTCAAAATTTTGTTCTTCTGCCAGTGATTAGTTACACTTTTCTATACCTTGAGAATTAGTTTTATTTTGTTTTTCTTTGTGTTTTGTTTCAGTACTCTGTTGATTAAAAAGATCTTAAGGAAGGTTGGGGACAATCTTGCTGAAACCCATAAATTTAAATCTGACGGGTAAAACTTTCAAAAGTACTTCAGTGACTATGAACCTAAGGGACATAGAAACACCTAAACAAAGGAGGAGTTGCGCTTTTAAAGACTGAAAGTGCCACAAGACGCCCTTCCAAAGGGAGTGAGTGTTAGGCTAGTTTAGCAAAACAAACAAGGAGTCCTGTGGCACTTTTAAAGACTAAAAACGATATTTATTGCATGAGCTTTCGTGGGAGAAAATCCCACTTCGCCAGATGCTTTGAAGATGGGGAACGAGACTCCCTGTTTTGCTGAACTAGACTGCTACGGCTACCCCTTTGGAACTTTTATACGTCTGAGGCACTTTTGAAAATGGGACTGAGGCATCTATGTCACTTTTTGAAGATTTTTATCCTAAATGTGTTATGGCCTGATGCTGCAGCAATGCATGCACACCTCTGAGTAACACTGCTTTTGTGAACAGTGGGGTTATTCACAGGAGTAAAGTTAAGTGCTGCTTGCAAGATCTGGGTTGGCTTGTTCCTGCCATAAGACTTTTTCTAAAACCGCGGTCTGTAATGATTCATGCCTTATTTCTCCCTGGCTGCTGTGCAGATGTGTTTTGTTATGTGTGTAAACAGGTACGGTTATTAAAAAACCTTAATGTTGCATGAGTCAGTCACATTGCATTCCTGGAGGATCATTGCATATCTTGTGTGTTGACACAAGGCAAAAGTCAATTAATCCAGCAGCAATGTTCTGCCTGTGCTATCAAGTTGTTCTAACACAAGTCAAATCTGCAGTGATGCACAACATCCTAGTAAAGTTCTTCAAATGTCCGTTTCTAAAACCTTTCCAATCCTGGTTTAAGTAGAAACCTTTAGATGAAGCCTCAGCTAAGGAAACACTACTGCCATTTCCTAATATATCAGGGAAAACTGGAGTTGTGAAACAAACCATAAATGTGGGTGGCTATCTGGTAAGAGCTAAATAGAGACCCAGCAAACTCACTTCACATATATCTTCAAGTGACTGTTCTATAGCAATTACATGATGTCACTTCTGACCGTCCATATTTGAACTAGTGACTTAAGGCCTTCTTGAATCTCACTTGTAACATTTGCCAGTGATTTGTGTTGTGAATAGTTTTTGGATTTGTCCCCGAGTTTTCCCATGTTTGTATGCCCTTGTCTAATCTTGTTTGGAGAATGTATAACTACACTTGTGATCCATTAATAACAGTAACTTCTTTCTGAGGAGGAAGTACTGTACTCAGTGCCAGCTGTTAACATTTTAATTCCTTTCTCACAAAAAACATTTAAACAAGAAACCACTTCTGCAAAATATGGCTTTTTAAAATGGGACAAACTTGTCCTGTGAATTTGAAAACTCCTTATTGTTGCCTGCCTCTTCTAGTCTCTGAATGAATGTGAAAGCATTGCTTTCAACCGGAAATTTTTGCCTGCAATGTGAGGGCAGATACTTGGTTTAAAAAAAAAAATCCTTGGAAAAACTGGTTTTTCAAATGGAGACAGACATGCTGTTAACTATTGCAGCACGACACCCAGCTAAAACCCAAGGAAGTTCAATGAGTGTTAATCTCTTCTAGAATCTGTAGATGTGAGCAACTCAACGATGGACTATTTAATTGTTTCCAAATCTGGCTAATATCACCCCTAATACAAACCCCATTGAAGCTAATGTCGTTTCCAGCAGGATGTTCCAAAGGGGAGCCGTGTTAGTCTACTGCAGAAAAACAACAGAATCCTGTGGCACTTTTAAAGACTGACAGATTTATTTATCACATGAGCTTTCGTGGGAGAAATCCCACTTCATCAGACATTTTAGTCTTAAAAGTGCCACTGGACTCCAGCAGGATGAGCTTAGTGTAATGTGTGAATAGCAAGCTGAACCCAAAGCAGAGATACAGCTGTGTGAGTGGGGTAAAATGCAGTGTTTAGCCTTTGAGGAAGGAAAACAGTTTTTCGATAAACTAAGTTTGTGGTCTTAGGGTAGTTTGGGTTTTGAGCAATCTTTCCTTGTCGCCAAGCTTCTCTGGCTTTGAATTCCTTGGTGGAGCATGTTTATCTAGAAAGCTCTCTAATTGTGCTGAATCGTTAGCAGGGGTGGTTTGTGAGCAATTCTTTCTTCCCTAAGGCAGAGGAGTATGACTTTATTTAAGGAAGAGAAGTACTTTGCTCTTTTCACTTCAGGCTAGTGTTTGGATGTCTCAGTTTGTGTAGCTGTTCTGAAGGGTGGCAATTTATAAATCCATTCAAACAGGGAGACCCTTTGTACTGTGTTAGCAAATGGAAAGGATTGCCTTCTGCCAGACCTTCTGCATATGCATGTGTCACTTCAGTCTTGCACAGATATGCTGCAAAGGCATTCACATGTGTCCATTAGTGCATATAGTGTGTCATTGTATCTCGTATCTGGAAAGGCTGCTCCTTTGACCCTTTAACAGAATGAGCTGAGAAATATATAAACAATATCCCAGCTGAAGCACTGAGATTTTTCTTACACTGTTCATTTTCAGTGCCACGGTCTTCCTCTTCATCTCATTTGTATTTCTGTTCTTGGTAGATCTGCAGATTTGGCTCATGTCTGTTAAAATTCTGCTTACGTTTGTCACTGATTCTCAAACCTTTCTTAGCTTATGTTCTCTCATTTTGGTACTTTTATATAAAATTAAATATAACGGTAGAAGCCATCTCTCTGCTCCCTTCAAAAACTCTTAGTTCATTAGGATGCCCTCTCGTCCCAAGATGTGAGCCAGATCTTTCCAGATGTTTGAACAATGCCTTTGTTGATGGACTCTGTATTTAGTATTGTTAAATGTGTCTTACACTGCAAATAATGGTCATAGGTTTTACCCCAATGTAACTCCTCTGCTTTCGGTGGCACTTTTCCTGATCCCAGCCTGAAAAATGTGAGCTGAATCCAGCCTCATATCTTCCTTTGGTTTTGTTCCTACACTTACTACGCAGAATCAAAGTAATGTGGCTTAGGTGCTTGCTTTCAATCCGAGACAGAATATGGAGACTCTAGGGGCCCCATCTAAATCACTTCTGTAATCTTTTCAGTCTTCACCTCTTTCTCTTAATACTACTTTTTCTAGGGAAGAATCCACCATAATTAACCAAAAGTGGCTGATAACGCCTTGATAAAATAGTTAATTAGGTTGATTCCTTACATGTGTTGTCTCTGAACCTGCTTTTAAAGGAAGCATAAGAATGGTGAACCTTAACTGAAGTATCATGGCAAACATGAAGTCAATTCCAGCAGGGCCATTCACTGGAGGTATGGCCCTTGGATTTCGTCTTGCATCTGATTTTAAGAGCCTACAGGCTTCAGTGGGCTGGTTACTTATTGACAACAATCACTACACAAAACAGTGTTCTGGAAAATCAGCAATTCTGTTCTTCAGACTTGAATGATCTGAAAGACAATCTGTTCAGTTTAGAAAACTATCCTAGTCCGACGGCTTTCATCAGCTGACTTTCCCCCTCCATATTTACCTGTACTTCACTGGAATGTTCAGCGTGTGTTACAGCTGCCGTTTATTATATTCACTGCATAAAACTGTCTGTCTCTTATACCTCCAAAATCAAATAAAATGGAAAAACACACAGCTCTCATACTACAGGGCAGATTCCTGTGTGGTGTAAATTTGCTGTAGCTCAGTCAATAGAGTGATGACAAGTCGCACCAGCTGAGTCTCAGCCAAATGTCTGCTTCAGTGTTTTTCCACCTGTTCAACGCTGACTCTTTCCCATGTACTGTTCAAAACTAATTTTGAACATCCTTATTAAAATGGATTCCATTACCCCTGCCTCTTGCAACACTGAACAATCGGTTTGCAATTTGACTGTGACCTTCATGTTTAAATATTGACATTCAGGTTTGATTTTAAGAGGGGCAACTGCTTCAAAAGCATTGTGCTTTTTTAAACTGTACACTTTTGTCTTAAACAAGCCTGCATGGTACTGCAGCATTAAGGCTAAGTAAACCTCAGTCGGTTCTTGTTTGTTTCAATTTACAGGAGCCGAGCAATAAGCGGGTTCGATCTCTAGTTCGGGTCACATCCTTGGCAAACTTGATCTCTCCTGTAAGAAATGGTGCAGTCCGGCGTTTTGGTCAGACAATACAGGTAAAGAAAAAGTGTATTATTATTCAAGGTGAATATGGATGTAATATGCCCTGTGGAATTAATTTCAAGATGTCTATTGGGGGACTGACCAAGTTCCAGAAGGGAAAAACTCCTTGTTTGTTTGGCTGACGTGTACCGAGTCAATACACAAAGAAGAGCTGCAGGTTCTTAAGTCACCGCGGACTCAGGGTGAAAGACGCTCCATTGAATCCACACTTGATAAGTAACTTAAGTCCCACCAGGTCTGTAAACGCACCTCTGCTCCAACAGCAACCTCAGGTGTGCTTCTGAGCCATGCAGGCACATTGAGAGGGGTGGAAAGTCGCCAGCCAGTGCTGGCTTTATTTAGTATCTATGTAGCTGGCAATTTAGCAAAGGGGGAAAAATAAACCATCTTAAGAAAGTCAGCTGATACACCCATCAGTACATATTCTTAATAATTAAGTTACTTGATAAACATAGAGACATTGCAGATCACTAAAGCAGGGCTCAAATAGCTTGTTAGTGTCACCAGAACCCGCAAGTAAAATTACTCTTAATTTATGCACTCCTTGTGCCTCATAACTGAATTTCATTCTGAGGCCTTTTTCCTCCTCCAGCAGCAAGTCTGGCTCACATTTGGTGAGAGGGGTATAAGGAAAGAATCTAGAACTCACAGATCATACGTGCTTTATCACCAGTTATGAAATATTCCTTTTACTTGAAGAAAAGCATCTGCTGAGTGTGTCTTCCTGCTCTAGGCAATAGAGGAAGGGCAAAAACATTGGGAGTAGTGTATCGAAGACACTAAAGTACATCTGCAATACTAGAATAAACTTTTTGTTCTTTTTTCCTCTCCCCCAATAGTCATTTGCCCTCCGTGGTGACAGCAAATCGCCTGGGTGCGCACAGAAGTCATGTAGCAGATCTGCTGCTCCTACGCCTCCCAAAAGAAGAAGCAGTGTTCTTTGGTCAGAGATGTTAGATGTCAACATGAAGGAGACGCTGAGCACCAAAGAAATTAAACGCCAGGAGGTAGGCTGTCAAACGGCTAGCAGTCATTTGATGCCTTTAGTTAGCCTGTTTGTTTGGAGGAGGAAACGGATGAGGGGGAGGGAAATTAGTGTTTGTTGAAACGGTTATATTCTGCTGTGCACCCTTGACTTCTAGAAAATGATCCATTAGTGTTAACTTTCTGAAAATTAAGGATTCTATCGCTAAATTGATTAGTTCTGTTGGCTGCTCAACTTGAGATCCTTTAAGGGAGCCTAGATTTTCAGAAAGCGGTGCTCAGCATATTCATAATCATTAGTCACTTGGGAAATTTAGACCAGAGGGTTCTTTCTTTTTTAAGGTCAGATTTCTTCCTTTAAAAGCTCTTGACAGTGGTTCAGGGGCCAAATGGTGAGACTTCTTTGCTTCCCTTTGACTTAGTTTTTAGGCAATTCTCCTATTCACTAAGTGAGGAATTTTGGGATTTTGACCTTGGTTTTCTTTTCAGGTAAATCTCTGCACTTCATATGCAAAAAGTAGTGATTGATCCGGTTCCTTAACTGGATCACTAAATTGATAATCATTAATCTGGGATATTGCAAATTATGTACTCTTTGTATTGAATGACTTTCAAACCAAATCTTCTACCGTTTGGAGAATCTATGCATTATTATCCCAGATGTACGAAAACACTTTCCTTCAAAAACTTGGTATCTGATCACTTTATAACATGAGCTTTAATAAATATTTTACTTGGCCATTCGTCTCCAAGCTTTCACACTGTTAGAAGTAGTGTACCTTTCTCAGTGCAGAGGAAGACACAGAATTGACTTTGGATTGTTAAATCCACGTGGCAAACTGCAGTTCAGACAGCAGAAACCTGCTTGTTTCTCTCTGTGCAGTCTTTGATTTGTTACTCACCCTTAACGGTTTTGATCAAAAACTGAACAGAAATGGTATTAAATACATAATTTAGCAGTGTGTTCACATTCAAAGAGCAGCTAGACTAAACTGTCCGCTTTGTGGTGTAGAATGTGTTCAACAACTCCTGATGTCTTGCCCACTCTGTCTCTTACAGGCAATATATGAACTGTCCAAAGGAGAACAGGATTTAATCGAGGATCTTAAACTTGCCAGAAAGGTTAGTATTTTTTTCTCTCCTTATGGTCAATGATAACATCTAAAAGCTTAAGGAGGTCATCTTCCTGTGTGAATTGGCACTGTGGTTTGAACCCAGTGTGTATTGCATTAAAGTGGTGAGGTGTCCGGTCCCATATTAGTTGTACTGAATTGTTTCATACTAAATCTGGCCCCAGAAAAGTGCACTCAGCAATAATCCACAAAAACGACGAATATTTTCCCAAATATACACTGTTTAATAACTTGAATCTTGACGTAACCTGGCACTGTTCCTTGACAGGCTTATCATGACCCCATGTTGAAACTGTCTATCATGGCAGAGGAGGAACTCAAACACATCTTTGGGGACTTGGATTCATATATTCCTCTCCATGAAGGTAAGAGCAGCTCCTTCCTTGTCAGTGTGGTCTCTTGGAGAATGGTTAAAAATCTCTATTTTCTCATTAAAGACTTACTGAACTGTACCTGAGACACTTGTGGCATTTTCTGGTTTTGCTTGTAAATTTCAGACTTCTTGGCCAGGCTAGGGGAAGCAAGGCGGCCTGATGGAACAGTAGAGCAGATTGGGCCCATCCTTGTGAAATGGGTGAGTACACGTTGGTGATTTACTCCAATTAGCTGATGGGGATACCAGGCATCTAACTGCGGGGAGTTTAAACAAAGTTGGAAGCTCAAAGCAAAAAAGCTGTTGTTGCCTGAGTTGGTTCTGGAGAGAAATTCCTGGCTAGTGGCTATGCTGAAATCAGTGGGAGTCCATTGACTTCAGCGGAGCCAGAATTTCACCCTCCTGTGTCTTAAGTTTGCAGTGGCTGTCATTTCTGGCCCCTGCATAAGTGAGGTGATCACAGGACTCTTACCACTGTTCAACCTCAAACACTGATGGGTTGGATGCAGAATGTGGCTCTTCCATTATCTCCACCCGCCCCTCAGTCCCCCCAATCCCCAGCAGATTAACTGTGCATATGCAATTCAACCCTTTCATTCATTTTAAGGTAAAACCAAGCTGCATACGTATGACATGTTCCTGTGGATCAACACTTCACTCAAGAGAATCTAACTAATCCAGTGTTGTCCTTTCAGTTACCAGGCCTCCATGCCTACAAAGCTTACTGCAGTAACCAACTGGCAGCCAAAGCTCTTCTGGATCAGAAGAAACAAGACCGTAGGGTCAATGACTTCCTTCAGCGCTGTCTTGAATCCCCTTTCAGTCGCAAGCTAGACCTCTGGAGCTTCCTAGATATTCCTCGAAGTCGGCTGGTGAAATACCCACTGCTCTTAAAAGAAATTCTTAAACATACTCCTAAAGACCATCCTGATGTCCAGATTTTAGAGGAAGCGGTAAGTAATAATGAAGGTATTTCCATAACCATATAACTCTGGGGTGATAATGAAGCTCTTGAATTCAAAATGATGGAGGGATATGGATTTCACAACAAGCCCAATCCTGCAAATCAAACTAATAAAATTCAGTGGGTGATTTGTGCTGAGCACTTACAGGATCAAAGGCAGTTACTACAGTAGAGATTCAAGAAGGGGTAAACTAAAGCATAAATCCCCATGCAATCAAGCTTTTAAAACATTGTTTTTATAGATACGTATAATCCAAGGAGTCCTCTCTGACATCAACTTGAAGAAGGGAGAATCAGAATGTCAATATTACATCGACAAGCTGGACTACCTGGATGAGAAGCAGAAGGACCCTCGAATCGAAGCCAGCAAGGTGTTACTGTGCCATGGGGAGCTGAAGAATAAAAATGGACATGTAAGTTTGGGCCAATCATTGATGTTGTATGTCAATCTGAAACTCCCAGTCTCAGGCTTTTCTTCCCCCTCCAATCCTGAGTAAGATCAATTGAAACTGTTTATTAGCCAGAGCAGAGCAGGGATCCTTTAAGCCCTTAGCCGCAGTTTTAGAGGATGCTAATGAATCCAAAAAGCATTAAAAGAAAATGCCTCGGATGTCATGTTGTATTTTAATTTTAAAGGAAAGCTGACTGGTGCCAGGGTTCTTAGGGCCTTTTAGATGTTGCAAAATCATTAGCAGAAAACTACCAAAGAAAGCATGCTATGCCTTTAGCACCAGTCAAAAAGGATTTCTTGTCTTAACATTTACTTTGAAGGTGCCATAACATTCCCAATGAAGTAATCTCGCCCTTAGCTCTTCCAGACAAATGCTGCCAGCACAGAGCTGCTTGAGTGGAAATGAAGTGACAGAGGTTTATCTTTTCCCTCAGTAATCATAATTAAAACAGCGCCTGATAGCACTGATCTATTCAGGGCCAGCCCAACTATATAGATGAACTAGGCGGTCGCCAGGGGTGCCACATTAGACAGAATTGATTTTTTTTTTTGGTCTATTTATTTGAAAAAATATAATAATATATTATCTTCTATAAAATGTGGAGGTGGGGAGGTGCCAAAGTCATAGTTTTCCTAGGGTGCCAGAAACCCTTGGGCCAGCCCTGGATCTAGTTTTACTTCAATAGTGCATGTAGCTTTTCACAGCACTGTGGACATACAGAGAGCAGATTCAGGCCCAGGGTCTTATGAAAATAACATCCTTGTCAGGGGTCATGTGTTTAGGGTACAAGGACAGGAAATGTAATGAGTTAGGTTCATGTCGATTTCATGAGTTTCATGTTGATTGAAGATAGTGGAGCCTCAAACCAGAGTGGATATGACAAATTTTGAGAACAGTATATTTTAATCTCAGACTATCAACACAAATATTCACATAAGGCTTGTCTGGGTTTTTTTTCCTTTAGAAGCTGTATGTTTTCCTCTTCCAAGACGTCCTGGTTTTAACTCGGCCAGTTACTCGTAATGAGCGTCACTCTTACCAAGTGTACAGACAACCAATCCCAGTTCAGGAGCTGGTGCTGGAGGACCTGCAGGATGGTGATGTGAAAATGGGAGGCTCCTTCAGAGGGGCTTTTAGCAATTCTGATAAAGGTACACCCCGTTAGTCCTCATTACTATTACACATTAGACAAGCCACTTGGTGTAAATGCATTGTGTTAACACGCGAGGGTGTCTTTGCTCCGGTCTAGACAGCAGCTGCTTTTCGGCAGCAGTCAAAGGGAGATGTGCAAGTTACTTAAATAATTTGCATAGCTCCCTTCAGCCTCCTAACCCTACTGACCATGGTGTCTCCAGTGCGCTGGGTCAACAGGATATGCCCTCCCCTCAATTCAGCGCTATGCTACCTGAGGGAGAGGTCTTCCCAATCGCCTGAGCAAGTCTTCACAGACCCACTCAGTCGATCAGAAAGACCAGTCTGATGCCGTCAGTGAAGACCTGTTCTCAGTCATTGTCTGCACTTTCACATCCCATTCAGAGTGGGCAAGCAGTGTGTGTGACCTGCTTTTAGACTATCTGAGGTAAACTGTCTGAAATGGTGAAATCCACAGCGTAGACGAGGCTGTTTACATTCTCTGTTCAATGAGCAAACCCTCCACAGCCTTAGCAGTACGGATGAATAGGACAATAGTCTCAATGGAATCTTTCTGTATGAATTTGCAGAACTGATTTTCTTTTTCTTATGTTTATCATTAGCTAAAAATATCTTCCGAGTTCGATTCCAAGACTCCTCCTCAGGCCAGTCCCACACGTTGCAGGCCAATGATATCTTCCACAAGCAGCAGTGGTTTAATTGTATTAGAACGGCCATCGCACCCTTCCAGCAGACTGCTGTGCCGACAGAACTCAAAGAGTTGCCCGAGCTCAGTGAGGAGTCTGAAGAGAATAATCCATCTGCCTCCAACGTCAAAGTCCAGAGGAGGCAGTCCGCTCTGTCTGGTATTGTTCAAATGGAGCTAGATGAAAACGCAGCAGTGTGTTGCTCCATTATGGACGCGGAAGAACCCAAGAGTGTGAAAATGCACAGAACACAGCCTGGGCACAAACGAACGAGAGAGAAGCAGTCAAGCAGCAAACGGAAAGAAACATTGGTTTAAAAGAAGCCCAGGGATTTCCTAGTGGCAGGACTGTTTATTTATAAATAATGTGTACATTTTCCTTCTTATAATGTGAGCATGATGGGTTTACTCTGCTGAACATAAAGATCTATTTTGTTTAATGGCAGCTACTGGTATGCAGTTAACACTGTTGAGCTGGTGTCTGTTTTTTGAAGAATATATGGCAACCTTGATTCAGACTTGGTGTGAAATAAATAATGATTCAGAAGTTCTCATGCTTTTGACTGTTATTTAATGGCAGACTTGAGGAGTAGACTTCAGTTTTTCAAAGCAGTGTTATCGTACCGTATTTGAAACTGGAAAACATCAAGTAATTTGTGTTGGTGTCTAATGTAAATGCGTTCCCTTGAGGGAAATCCAGCAACTTTCAGGCTATGCACCTTTCACAACCTTTGGATCAATGTTGCGAAAGAGCTGTTAAATTGAACTTAAGCCAGAGCAATGGTATATTCTTGCCCTTTTGAGATGCACGTTTTGCAGTGCTTCGTTTATTTTAATTCATTCAGTACAGTGTTTTTAAAAACAGACTCCAGGTTCAATAGGTTTTCCATTTTACCTACTGGAACTTTTCATCTTTGTTTGCTCATTGTACATTCCTCATTTTCATTTACATAACCTGCCAAGTATTTAATTTTTTATATTTTGAAATAGTGTTTTAGATCTTTTCTTTTTGTATTTTTAATTATTTCAATGTATTATGTTTTGAGACTTTGAACTTGGCATTTTCTTAAGTACTTGATCTTTCTTGATCAAAATGTCTTTCTCTGTGTGTGCGCGTGTGTGCATATTATTAACGTCAATTCAAAACATTGCAAAGTGAAACCAAGCCATAGGGTTTTGAGCTGATGGAACCAGTGTAGCATTTTGAGTGGGTTACGATAAGCAAGTTAAATGGCATGTGTGTGCTCTAAACTACTGAAAGAGAACTGCATTGATAAGAGCGGAAGGCTTTAAGAATGTCGCAGAAGGTTTGGGTGGAGAGAAGCATTCACTATTGGGAATAGCGGAGAAGTTGCTTGCCTAGGATGTCAAAATGAGATGTCTGAAGTTTGTTGGAATATGAAAGACAGTTCTGGAGGCAATCATAAGGGTATGTTGGAGAAGAGAAAATATGGGATGTTATGGAGAGGAAAAAATGGAAAGCGATCAAGTATTTAAACTTGTAATAGCAAGGTTCACACATTTTTGGTGGCCTTAATCATCATGGTGATGAGTGAAGGTAACTTGGTGAGCCTTGTGCTGCAAAATGGCATAGGAAAAATTATACTAAGTGGTAACAACTGGAACTCAGCTAAGTGGGTTTTTTTTGTTTCTTTTACTTTCATTGAAACAGTAATGAAAGCACATGATAACGATCCTAAAGCATTACGTAAAGCGTCTGTAACTCATATAAAGGCTTATCTTATCGAGTGCAAGATGTTGGGCCAGCAGTGATGGAAATGGGAAGAGAATGTAAATAGATATAACAACATGAGTGGTTCTCTGTAAATGTACTGTACAGTTTAAAGTGCCAAGAACAATTAAATTCCTGACAGCATCTCGCTTGTATTGTGTGTGTTGCAAGTGGAGGGGTGGGGAGTGGAAATATTCTGAGCAAATCCTCATCACAAATATCGTGCCTTGACAGACCTCTCAGGAAGTAGTGTCTTTTGTTCCAGTTCCTATATTGCTGATTCACAAACTCCCACTACAAAGAAGGGGCCTACCTGTGTAAATCAGAGCCACTCACATAAAAAGGGTTTTACACCATGAGCATTTACACAATGCTATAGGAAGGGAGACAACACATTGCTGTAAATCTGCGAACACCAATGTTCTTGTCAAATACACCTCGCCTGAGCTGAGGGCTCTGCAATTCCTGTGAGAAATAACTGGGTGTGATCACAGTCCTCTCCCGCTGGCTAAGGACTTCATGAAGTATAATGCTAAGAATTACCCAGTAGCTTTGCACAAAGAAACCTAACACTCTGCTAGGTACAAGCCTAGTTTTTACTATTAAGGGTGAGGTTCTCAAATGGAACTCTTGACAACAGCAAGCTTCTGTGCGGGACATCTGCAGAACTCATTGTATATATAAAGGAGAAGACAACCCAAATCGTTCCCATTTCAGCAGTGTGTTTTTTCTAAATTTCTAATTTTTTTCTAAATTTTCTAATTTTCTAAACTCCTGGAAGTACAAAAATACCCCGTTTTAACTAGAGATGGTAGTGTCACCACCCCCTGATAGACCCTCTATTCTTCCTTTCCCTCTCAGTTTTTCCTGGATTTAAACAGCTCTTTGCAGTCGGGGTTAAACTGCTAGCCTGAAATATTTTATAACTATAGATTAATGTGTGTGAATATGTTGAGCCTGGTGGAGACAGACTTGTCATCATCATTTTTAAACTTGGCTCTGTTAAACGAAATGAACGCCTAGGCTAGAACAGTCTTTCAAAATATACTTGGTCCACATAAACAGTTTGCTTTGCCAAGCAGGTATTGGTGCATTTGAAAACTCTTTATTAACATGCTTTCCATTAATGGGGCCAACATATGAACAGTCACTACTGTGGACAAAGTTCACTTAATTTCCCTTCTTCCCCAAGTTTAAGTGGTAGCTTCCAGTTATGCAGAAATCAGATTAAACTCAGACATAGAGGAGAAAACTCTATAGCCATTTCTGTGAGGCATAAAAATGAGTCTGATACCCCTTTCAGACTCACCCAGTCAAAATGCAGGTGGGGGGAATCCTTATTCTGCAAAGATTTGTAAATAACTCATTGGAACGATAGAGCACTGAGAAATAGGTACAATCTTCACATGACAGCTAAAGGAAAAGATGATGTGGCATTCCTGAGTCAGAGCACAGGACTGATTATCTAGAACAGCAGTTCTCAACCGTTGTGTCGCGACACGGAAGTGTGTCACGGTACAGCGCTGAAAGTGTCGCAATGAAATCAGTCCGTTGCAGAAAGCCCCGTCGCCGAGGAGAGCTGCAGCAGCAGGCTGATTGCACGCTGCTGGTCCTGTAAGAGCTGCTGCTCCAAGCTCAAGAAACAGCAGCTCTGCGCGGTGGCGGGGGCAGTCTGCGAAGAGCAGCCACCAAATGTGCCCGGGTCCGCTTTGTTTCACAGCGATGGGCTTTTACTCAAGCCTCCCACCGCTAAAAGTGCCTATTGAGGCAGGATTTCCTCAGCAGTAGGGGCCACTCCAACTTGAACGACCACCGGAAGCACTGGCACCACGGAGGAACTTCAGCGGCAGGGGAGCCTTGATGTTGGCAGGCTCTGTAAGTGGGAGGACAGCTGTATGTTGCGCAGGTTTGGGCGTCCTCCCAACCGTCTCATGAGGCTGAAGGGGTTGAGAACCCCTGATCTAGAGGCATTCATTGAGTTGTTCTGTGTGGTCTCTGGAAAGTCATGGATTCAGCTGGAGTAGGGCATGGTCAACAAGGGTTCCACCTAAAAAAGATAGCGATCGTCCAACGAATACAAGATACCTGGAGCTATATACAAAAAATACTGCATTGGGGAACGTTTGAGCACTGGCGTCCTTGACCCTACACCGGGGCATAGCCAAGGGTGGGCCAGGGCCCACCCACTTGGCCCTGAGGCCCACCCACCTTAGCTTCCAGCAGTGGCGTGAACTTCACCACCGAGACCGTGGGGCTGCCCAGCAGCCAGCGGCCAATGGCTGCTGGGCCCCACAGCTGTGAGCAGAGCTGAGGCGGGGTGGCAGCGAAGTTCGTGCCACTGCTGACTTGGACGTGCTGGCTCCCCCCTCCCTCGAAGCTGTGCATCCTATGTGACCGGAAGCTGCCCTTGCAGGGACCTGGCCAGAAAACGGGCTGGCTACGCCTCTGCCCTATAGAGAACTTCCTTAGAAGCAAAGGATGAATAGCCGCAAATATTGAAGGAAGGTTGAGAACAGGACGTGTACGTGCATGTCTGAGAGGGGGGCCTAGGGTCCAGTGCCTCTTTCCCAGAACAGCATCGGGCCATTTGGCGAAGAGTTTTCTCAGCCAGTTCAGTAACGTTTCTGCAAAGTAATGCCCTGGCTGCTCTCTGAGCTGCACATCTGTGAGAGCAGGCGTGAGGGGTAAGACCTTTACTTGGTGTAGGGGTGCTAACTTCAGACTGCTGGATGCAAGGCCAAGTCCGTGGCTTCGTTGCTTCTTCTGTCAGCAAAACCTGTCATTCCGGGGTGTGGATCAACGCTCCCCAGGGTGAGATACGTTTCCTTGGCATTAGGGTAGCTTCTCCTTCCTACATTGGGGGTGGCTTAATTACATCAACCGCAGAGCTCTCTTCCCCCATTGGCATTGAGCCGCTATACGGGAGAACCTACAACTGCATGGGTACAGCTGTGCCATTGTAAGGCCTCCGGTAGACACAGCCTACGTAAGAGCTGACGGAGATTACACTGGGCTCTGGAAGTCTTTCCCTCTGGGGTTTTCAATGGATGACTTGTTCTCCAGGCATTTCCTGTCCTGGAAGAAAGCTCAGCTTCTGAGCTGACTTAAAAAAAGCCAAAACAAACCAGAGCCCTCTCTGTGGAAAAGTCAACGCTGGCAATCATTGTAAATGGCGTTACGTGGCTAGTTTCGGAAGAGCAGGACGATCCTGGATAGTGACTACCGGAACAAGTGAGGGACGTCTTCTGGCTTGGATTAGCTACAAACAGCAAATTAGTTGAGAAGTGAGACTACAATGTGCCTTTAAAGTGAATTTACCAATAACACCCAGAGATTTGGGCGTAGAGAAGCTAGAGGAGCGCCACGCACAGCCACGGAGTACATCGCTTGAAAGTGCGATCTGTGGGTCTCCTCATTTGAGTTCTTTAAAACTCGGCCACGCTTGCAGAGGTCGCATCCATTTTCTTCCTGAGCCTGCGCCGAGCTGTTCAAGGAGAGACGCGCACACGCCCGGCATGCGCTGGTGGAAACTTTACTCTCAGTTGTTTCTCTGTCAGCGGCCAAGACTGGACGTCTCTGGACAGTCTGTCGGCAAGGTTATATAGCACGGTTTCAAAATAATAGCGATTCAGGAGGGAGATTAGCCAATCACATACCCTGTGGCTAGACGAGCTGCCGTGCTTCCTTGTTTAGGAGACCAGAAAGAACTTGGCAATGTCACGGGACGTCGCCCTACCAGCTCTGCTGGAACCACTCTCATTGGCCTCCTACATCAGTGAAATGAGATGGCTCTGACCAGCCTAGGGCAGCCTCCTCCTCACCCCGAGGTGTCTGCTGCTGGCTGGTGTTTCCCTGCCCGACATGAGATGCACTAAACTTGCTTCATCTCACATAACTTCTCCCGCCCTGCAGCCGACTTCACTCCGGGCTCTGAATGCACCGTGCTTCTGAAAGCCAGAGACTTGCCTAAGATCAGGTGGGGAGTCTGTGGCAGAAGCCATGTGCTTTGACCCAGGGCCAGCCTTCTGTGCTGGGGGTTGGGAATAAAGGAGACAGCATCGTACGGCGCTCCAGCCTCCTCCACGCTGGGGGTACGGAGGACAGAGCTACCGAAAGCAAATATTGCACGTCTCTGGCGGGTTAGGATTCTTCAGACCGTTACTAGATTATTGGACAATGGCGAGGCGGTAACTTTTATTGGACTAATGTCTGTTGGTGAGAGAGAAGTTTCCGCACAGTGCTGGGTGGCATCAGAGGCAGCTTTTGGGGGAGGCGAAGCAGGCGGCTGTCATGGGCCCCGAGCAGTGAGGGGTCCCTTCACCTATGCCTACCCCAAAGCCACGTCTCCTCCCGCTCTGCGGAACACATGGCAGGGGGCTGGGGCCGGGGCGGGCATTCTGGGGAGGGGGAAAGCCTGCGTGAACCCTGATGTAGTGGGGGAGGCCAGGTTGGGCTGGCTCAGAGGCCCCTGGGGGTGGGGAGGGCCTGCCCAGAGGTCCAGCTCTGCGCTCCTGCCCGGCCCCTTGCCTTTCATAATGGGGGGGTGGGGCCCCCAGCGGGGCACCTGGTCCAGTTTTGGGGCCCCTGGCAAGGAGCTGGAGCCGCAGAGTAGGCCGGCCATGAAAAGCCAGGGCCGTGGGGGTTTTCGGGGCCCCCAGCAGAGCGCCGGGACTGTGGAGGGGGCCAGCTGCAGGGATCCAGGGCTGCATGGGCCCTGGATGAAGCACTGGGGCCACAGGTGGGGACCTAAGGCAGCGTGGCCGTGGGGGTGGGCTGGCCGGAGCACCAGTGGGGCGGAGGGGGCCGGCCGCAGGGAGCTGGGGCCATGGGGGAAGGGGGACCCAGGAGGGGTGCTGAAGCTGCGGGGAGGTTCGAGGTCCCAGGTGGGACACTGAGGCCATGGGGGGGAGTGGGGACGAGGGGCAAAGCCAGTGCCAGGGAGCCCTATAGGGGGCCCCCAAGGGGTTTTTGCCTAGGGCCCCAGATAGGCTAAGGCCGCCTCTGGGCAGCATGTTCATGTACCGTTCCCAGCCGAGAAGCAGAGCCCGGCTGTTTCACCGACAGAATCAGGTCCACTACATGGTATTATCTCACTCGCTTTCTCGCTACAATGATGAGACCAACCCTGCAAACAACGGTGACATCTGCCTGGATTGTCCTAGCATGGCCTCCATTGCATCTGAACAGCTCCAGCTTTTATGACACGCGCCACTGGAGTATCTCGGCGTGGCTAAAAGCCCATGGAAAATACAAGAGGCAGGGTGAGTGACGTGATGCCGTTTATTGGACCAGCGTCGGCTGGGAAGAGAGACGTGAAGAGGAGCTCCGTGGAACGCGAAAGCCTGGCTCTTTCCCAAGTGACGTAGGTCCAGTAAAAGCTGTTACCTCATCCACCTTGTCCCTCTAACGCCCGGGGACTGAGACGGGAACACCGACTGCAAACAACATTGGAAAATCAAGAAAAGAGCCAAGTTCTCCTGTGGAATACAGTAATAAGCGGGGTGTCTTGCGCCTCGCTGCTATGGCAGGTGAAGTTGATAGCAGGTTGCTGTTTAATAGCCATATTAGTGGCTTGGGTGAGGATGTGGGCAATTAGCTAGTGAAGCCTGCCGATGAGTTGTGTCTGTTAGTAAAACCCACAGAAAGTTGGGGGGGTCATTAATTAGATTCCCTCGCAACAGCCGTCTCCGATGGCTGCCTCTTCCACCAGCGCCAGTCTGTCAATAAAGTCATTGAGTCAGCTCAGGAACGAGGCCATTGAGGGAACAGAATATAGTATGTCAGAAGCCATCTCGGTTTACCCTCTGTTCTCCCTGTATTTTTAACCCCTGTAATATTCGTCCCTTGAGAAGATGAACACCTAGATCATCCCTCGATCGCCAAGCCCCAGACCGCTGGTGTCCTGAATCCCTGTCCTGTACTAGACCACAGAACAACTGCAAGAGCGGAGCTCCCAGAGGGAAAGACGTTAGACCAGGACGAGCTCTGTTCTCGCTCGAGGTGCATATAAAAACTCCGTCGCTACCACTGCATGGTACCTCTGCTGCTATGATTTGTATTAGCATTGTGCTGGCCAAAATTACAGCCCAGCAGGAGAGACAGGGCAGTCTAGTGTGTGGGGGACTGAACTGGGAGACCTGGGTGCAAGTCCCTGCTCTGCCACTGACTTTGTGTGGCCTTGGGCAAGTCACTTGGCCTCTCTATGCCTCAGTTTCCTATCTGTAAAATGGGGATAATAGTGCTTCCTCACAGGGATGTTGTGAGGATGATGCTACTGAAGTTGGTGAGGTGCTCCGATGTTATGGAGATGGACGCCAGGTAAGTGTCTCCGGGAACATTTGCCAGGGATTGTGCAAATACGTGAAGAGTTTACAGTCTGTCTAGACAAAGGGTTGGGAGAGCGAACATTGTCCCTGTGTTACACTCAAGCACAGAGGAACTGACTGACCTCCCCAAGATCACAGAGGAAACCCCTGGTAGCTAGAATAAGGAATTGAATCCAGTGCTTTTAAATTGCAGGTTACTGCCTTGGCCACAGGATCGGCCATGAACCTTTGTCAGCATGAACCTTTAACATGAAGTTAACAACATGCTCCTGGGTGACTGAACAAGATACAACTGTTCAGCTAAAGATTTCTTCTGTTCAAACTGGAAACGTACAAAATCTGAGAGAGAACAGCGTTAACATTGCAGTGTACACAATTGGCTTTCTGGTCCCTCCAGCAAAGATGTTTCAAACAAACTGAACGCCAGTTTCTTCTTCAAGTGCTTGCTCATGTCCATCCCATGCCCCAGTCCCCAGGCTTCAAACATTGTACCTCCCGCGGCAAACCTATGCCCGGGAGCAATCCTATGCCCGGGAGCAATTCAGGTGAGGGACAAGCGCCAGATTGGTGGGTCTTTAGAGCCCTGCATTAAAAAGGACAGAGAATTAGGGCTCAAGGCTACCCCAATAGACGCTGCCCTCAGACCAGCTTCAGAGCCAAGCCGCCCCAATTCTGCTCCTCCGACACCAAGCTCGTCCCAGCACCGTTTGCCATCTCTGGGGCCGAGGAGGAAGCATAAAAAGTAGCGCAACAACCCAGTGCACTCGCTGGTACAGAAGAAGGAGAAGCCTGGGGAAGGCAGCGCGTGTATGGCAGTAGTAGCAGCTTTCCTCAGACAAGAAAGCGTCCAGGGCTACTCGTATCTCGACAGCAGTCAGAGGTTCACATTCGGAACAGCATTGGTATGGTCCAGGCACTGAGCCTGTTGATAAACGAGCAAAAGTCGACTCTTGTTCCAGTTCAGAGGCTAGAATGTATTGCAGGCTGGACTCGACTCACCCCAGACCATAGCCTTCCTTCTGCAGGCCCGATTCCAGACTCCGTCGGATCTCACGGTCACGGTCCATCCAATTATGAGCCCGCATGTGCCTCAACCTGCCTGGGCCCATGGCGGCATGCATTTCCATGGCTCCTCAGTCAGGCCCCTTCAGATGTGCCTCGCATCAGTTCACTCCCTGAACAGACGTCACTTGAACTCAACACTCACTGCTCCACCCCCGGTCCTTGCCTCCTGAGTTAGGTGGAAAGACCTGAGGTTGGTAATGTGGGAGGTTCCCTTTCGTCGCCCCTCAGCCATCAGTGACCCTTGTCTGGGATGCATCAGATCTAGGTCAGGAACCCGACTTTGACTGCTTCAGGACTCAGGGCCTATGGCCCTAGGAAGAACTCTCTCTGCTCATAACCATCCGGGAACTCAGTACCATACGCCTTGCTTGCCAGGAGGTCCTTCTCCAGATCTCAGGCAAGGTAATGCAAGTTCTGATGGACGATACTGTGGCCATGTTTTGTATCAACAAACAGAAAAGAGTTTGATCCTCTGCCCCCTGTCGAGAGGCCCTCCATCTATGGGATTATGCGTGAAGGACTCCATCTACCTAGAAATGTCACCTCTTCTGAAATTCACTGGAGGATCCCCTCAGCAGATCCTTTTTCTCTCCACACGAGTGGGGGGTCCCTTCACCTGGAGATCATCAGGTTCATCTTCTAAAGGTGGGGGTGGGGCATCCCCAGCTAGACCAAGCGGAATTGCTGCATGGGAATAGTCTGGGTTTGCTCTTCGACACCTTCCTTCTTCCACGGACAGGGCTTCCGCTCTACGCTTTTCCCCTGGTCCCTCTTCTTCACCAAATATCAAGCGGGACAAGGTGAGACATATTCTTATACCTGCCTGGCAAAATAGAAGTGCTTCTTGATGTGGGTGTCTCAGCAACGTCTCTCTCGGGTTCGTTCTTCCTTTCAGGCTATATTTGAATATTTGCTTCATCTGGCCCTGGCTTCTATCAAGGGTCACTTAGAGCACGCTCAGCCTTCCACCTGCTGGTGAGTGGTTGGTCAGTGTTCTCTCAAGCGATGATGGTCCAATGTCTCAAAGTTCAGGAGAGACACTACCATCAAGTCCATGAGCCGATCCCTCCGTGGAACTGGAAACTGATTCTGTCGCGGCTCACAGACCCCCCTGCTTTGAACCAGTAGCATCATGCCTGCTACTACGCCTCTCTCAGAAGGTCGCCTTTCCGAGGGGTCGTCTCAGCCAGAAGGGTGAAGCTCTGTGGCCTGCGTTGTGCAGGAGGTCAGATGAGATGATCATACTGGTCCCTTCTGGTCTTATAGTCTATGAGGGTCTCTGGAATCAGGGCCCTTCTTTCAGAGCCACCCTACACAGTGTTCTTCAAGGAGAAATTCCGACTGCACCCCCCACCCAGCCTTCCTGACAAAGATGGTATTTAAATAGCACCAGACCTAATTAGTTTTTGTACAGTCCTTTCCACCCTACATCTTGACTGGATCATGATCAGACTAGGCCTTGTTCAAATCTCAGGCTGGCTATTAAGCTGAGATGAAGTCTGTGCCTCTATTTATAAAGCCACCAGCTGAACAAAACTTCAAACGCACTTCTTGACGTAAGGCTCCATCTCTCCGGTATTTTGTACAGCGTGATGAATTTTTTGCTCTTGTCTTCTGAGAGGCATGCTTCTTCTATGGTAATAGCAATACTCAGCCTATGATTAAATAGGCTCCATGGGAAATCCAGGACAGTGAAAGTCGGTGGGCGTTCTGACCACACACCATGTAAATCTGTGCAATGATGGATCACGAATGGTGAACTGGGGCTGAATTTTACTGTACCCTGCTAACAGATCAAAAGAATCTCAGACTACACAAAAGCTCCGTAATGTTTCCCCTATCAATGTATCAGACATCTCATTTTCCTCAGTCACAGCTGCTTAACCCTGTCTCTATTTTCTTCCCTCTTCTGACTCTCTTCAGACATAAACCCAGAAATCTCCTGGACAGATCTGTATTTAATCTAATAACATAATATGTTGTGCAGGAATATCTGGCTATCTGTCTAGCTAGCTAACTATCTACCATCCACTTGTGCTACCTAGATTTGATGTGGATCTAAAAGACATGCACTAATGTCAACTGCTAGCTATTGAGCTGTGTAGTGCAATGTTCACTTATTTTCCTGTTGGAACAGCATGGTGAAATTTTATGCGAGAAGTCAAACTAAAAGATCATAACGGTCCCTTCTGGCTTTAACATCAAAAAGCCAGATAGTCAGCTGGTGTAAATCAAGGATTTTGTAAAGGTGGCAATGTCTTAGAAACTTGCAGATTAGGTTCCATAGATCAACCCGTTTATCAGATTTGCAAGAAATAATTCTGGATAAAATCAGTATCTTTCTTTCTTTCTTTCTTTCTTTCTTTCTTTGTCTAATGCACTCACCTCATATGAAACTAACCATCATAGTTCAACCATGTAAATACAGAATAAAATGTGAGCTGCTGGGCCTGATTTTTAGCTGGTGACCTTTCTGAACTAGACTCTTTCCCCTGCTTGAGCTAATCTTTATTCAGTTTCCTCTTTGTTGATGTGAATTTGCTCACCCTGTGCATAACACTCCCTGAACCATTTCTCATCAAATCAGCCCATAAGAGTGCGAATTCTCCCCATTATATTACCCTGTATCATACCCTTTGCTCCAGCAGAAAAATATCCTTGTATAAATAGGCAGCAGAGAATTTATGCGATGTTTTAAATGGAGTCCAACCGGCTCGTTGTGTGGAGTGACTTTGTCCTTTTATAGCTCTCTGCTGATACAGCTCAGAACCCTGTTAGCGTGATTTTACTACAGCTGCACTCACTTGACTGAGAGTTGAAGGAATTTTCCATCTATTAACAACCTGAGGGGGGGTCCTTTGTCTTCTTCCACCTCCCCTAGAGTCTTACATTTTTCTACAGGCTCTAAACTGTACATACCATGTCCTGATCTGGTTCCTAAAAAGGGCCCTGCTCTTTGCATCTGGTTGCACAACATTGTTCATTATCTTTATTGACACCTCCTTCTTCACTGGGCCTAATGCGAACTTTGTCTGCTGGCATTGCCTGTTTCCAGACATTTTATCAGTTTCTTAGGGCTCAGCACTGGACAACCCGTAACTATTGCTACCTTGTGACCACCCTCAGAGGAGCTGTTCATAGAATTCAGAACAACACCACACAAGAAGTCCAAAACAGAGAGGGACAAAGCAAGCTGCTTCCTCCAACAGAGAGGTCCAGCTTCTCCCCACCTTGCTAGCTCTTTGCAGAGTGAGTCTGACGGCAGATAGAAAAGATGAGATCACATGCTTCCCTACAGAGCCCCCCAGCTGCAAGCAAGCTCAGGAAATCCCTTACACTTAAACAAACAAGGAGTCCTGTGGCACTTTTAAAGACTAACACGTTTATTTATTGCATGAGCTTTCCTGGGAGAAAATCCCACTTCGTCAGACGTCTTCTTCAAAGCGCCTGACAAAGTGGGATTTTTCTCCCACAGAATTTCATGCGATAAATCTTTTTTTTTAAGTCTCTAAGGCTGTGTCTACACCTAAAATGCTAAGTAGACTCTGTTAAGTCAACTTAACAAGGTCAACTTACGTTGACCTGAAGTTGACCTTGTTGTCCACGTAGAGAGTCCACACTAGGCTCTCTAAGTCGACTGCCTTCGTCTACACAGGCACAGAGCCACGCCCCCCCCACCCCATGGCTCAGGGGAAGGGACCGACAAAGGAGCCACCACCGCTCTGGGGTCCAGGGGAGTCCCTGGGGGCTCTCTTCTCTCCCAGCCACAGCTCCATGGCTCCCATCCCCGAGCCAGGGCTCCCCCAGCCGCAGCTCTCTTCTCCCCAGCCTCAGGTCTCCCCAGTAATTAAGTAATTAAGTCAACCTGGTTTTAGGTCGAATTAATAAGGTCGACTTTGACCTTAAGTCGACCTAACTACTGGTAATTATTAAGTCGACTTAAGGACGCCCTTAAGTCGACTTAAAGAAAGGCCGGTGTGGACCTGGAGTAATTTAGGTTGACTTAAGCGTTCTTAAGTGGACCTAAATTGCTAGTGTAGACACACCCTAAAAGTGCCCCCGGCTCCTTGTTTGTTTGGCAGACCTAGGGTAACACGGCCCCCCTCTGAACTTACACTTAAAGTGATAGCTTGTCCTGCAAACTGTGTTAAAATTACACCACACTCGTCTCTTTCTGCTGAAGCCCCCTGGCAGATGCCAGAGGGATACGGTGGGATGGAAGGAAGGGGTTGGTGGTGGACAGAGAAAGAGAGATGTCTGAGACACCAATATAGAGATGACAGGGGAAGCCATTTTAGCGAGATAAGATTGTCCAGAGACATGGTGTGACGTGAAAACTGCAAGGAACAGCACCCCGAGTCTCCTCTCTCCTACAGAGTAACAGGAAAGGAGGAGCTGAAACAAAACAAGAATGAAACAGAGACGATCCCTCGCAATGGTTAATGGGCTGGAGTGAGTGATTTCTGAGGAAAAATTCAAAAGCACAGATATGAATAGCTTGGAGAAACGGTGAGTAAGGCCACGGTCAGCTAATCCCGATTACTTAGTCATCCCATGGAAGACTTTAGAAACAAGGAGACTGGGTCTGGCATATTCTCTGCGGGGAAGTGGCAGGATCCCCTACCATGAGACATTTAAAACCAGGCCAGAAAAAACAATAGAGTGCAGATTGCAGAGAGATTCATAGATCTTTTCTAATAGCTCTGGTTCTTACCCTCCCTTGGGATCAAAGAGATCTGGCTCGCGCCAACATTCGCAGGTCTCTTTCTCGTACATCTCTGCAACAGAGCATTGTTACTGCTCCAGGGCCACAGAAGGAAAAAAACAACCCCCTCCATTTGCAAGCTAACAATACGAGAACCAAGCTTATAGCTGCATCCTTCCTGCCAGGGGTCTGGTTAGAATTAATCTCTCTCGTCATGCTTAACAGGGATGGTTGATCAGCGACTGTGTTTGGAGCTTTCACCGCTGGCATTGTTAAACTCTCTACAAAACGATCTTGATTGTCTACTGTAAAGTAAGGACACGTATAAACAAACCTGAGCATCTTAACATGAAAACTACCAGCGCTCCAGGGTTTTGTAATGGAATTGTCTCTGTCAGAGCAATGGAAACAAGTCTGGCTTTTTGTTCAGAGTAGATTGTAGAACACCAGATAGTCTGAAATTTCAGTTCCTGTGACTGATCTTGGCAACTATCTATCTATCTATCTATCTATCTATCTATCTATCTATCTATCTATCTATCTATCTATCTATCTGCATTCTTGTGTCCCCAATGAATTGCAGAAGCAAATAATAGGATGCTGTCACTTTACCACCTGATTTCTTCAGGCAATCAGGAATTTAGATGACTTCACTAAGTACCAGCATATAAATATGGGCGCAATTAATTATGGGAGTAAAACTACACCCATTAGTTAAAGGCTGTCTTTCACAGTAAGGCTTATAGGGCATAAATCATTGGAGACAGGTGTACCTATCAGATTAATTTACATGGATGTTCTTCTAAGTTATATTAATCAGTGCTGAGATCATGACATACGATTGGAACGTTTCACGGTAACGGAAAAGAGAAACATGTTACAGCTTATGAGGCATGGAGAAGAGTAAACGTCTTTAGAGCTGAACTATCCATGGAAGTCAACGAAAAGACATCCATTGACTCCATTGGATCAGTCGCTTATTGTCCAAGCTACTCAAGAACTAAATTTCCACAGCATTCTTCAGCAAGTAACCTTAAAGACTGGGGTTTCAAACAACATCACCTCAGGCCCTGCATTTTTATTTCAAGTTCCAATGTCCGTGTGCATCATATGCCCCAAAATCTTAACCCCTTAACCCCACCTTAACCCCAGTTTGTTGAAGCCCTCTGGGCTTGGAGACCACATTATCTCTGATGGCATTTGTCTGTCTCAAGCTACTTTGATCCAGCACTCCCACCCGGCTGTTCCTTGGCTGACTGCCAGGGGCTCTTTCGTAATCACAGCCATCAAATCTCAGGCAATGCAGAGCAGAAAAGAAAATCAAGTCGTTCCACCAGCAATTATAAGGCACCGCATTGCACAATATCAGATATAAGAATCCAGCAACTGCCAAAGCTGGCCTCTACCTAAATATTATCTCACAGGGCGAACACTGTTCTGTTCCTTGGCAAACAGGTTGCACTGGGTTGGCAATAAATCCAGTAAAACGGCCTGTCCAATTGAGAATAATAATAGCACTTTGCAGGTTTGTCATTCTTTCCAGATGAGGTTCTCAACATGCTTTGCAAACCTCACTCTGTGAGGGACCCGGTATCATTAACCCCAGTGAAACTGAAACACAAAGGTGGGGAGGGGGAGTCAAAGGGCCAGATTTTCCAATGTCCACGCATGTGGGGTGCATTGCTTTGGGGGTGCTTAACCTGAGATGCCAATACAGGACCTGTATTTCCCAGCAGCTGCGCACCCTCATTTCCCATGGATGTCGGCTGGATGTGCTGGAAATCTGGCTCCTTTCATTGCCTCAAGTAGGGCACCCAAAAAATTGGAGAATGAATGGGTCCAAAGCCATCAGGCCTTCGTGATTTGCACAAGCTCACATTGAAAGCCTGCATCAACGTCAGGAATAGAACCCAGAAATCCTGCCTCCCTACTTTGTGCATTAGTCGCAAGACACCTTCTCCCTACGAGAGGCCACCATGATTCAATAACATGGCTAGTCCATGGTTTGGCCCCTCCGGCCAGGGAAGACTGAATGGAGTTTAAACACACTCAGGGCTCTTGCGTTGCAGGGTGACCCCCCCCTCCCCCCGCTGACATTGCAGATGGACTGTAAGAAGGAAGAGCTGGGATTGGAAATCACGTTCTTGGGTGACTGGATCTGGTTGCTGTCTGGTTTGCTCAGCATTTCCCAGTATCCCTACTGGGTCTTTCTGCCCTCCCTAGCCTTGTTCATCCTGGAGACACCTGTTTCCATTCAAATGCTCCCCTCACAGCTTCTCCAGAGGACATGGGGACTCCATTGCTCAGTAGAAGCCGGGGCACCCGTAAGTCCCATAACCACAGAACCCATCTGCCCCCAGTTCCCAGGGATCCGGCCGTGGAAGTGGGGTTGTAAAATGGTTGCCCTTCACTGCCATAGGATCCAATGGCTCCTGGATGGACACTCTGAAGACCTTTGGGCTTCACCCTTGTGCTTTGCCGCCTGGAGCTTTCCCAGACCCCACCAGGCCTCCAGACCCAAGCGTGATAGTGCTGACAATTCAGGGGGAAAGGGCCGGTTGGTTCAGGGGCTCCTCCCAGTGAAATGGACAATGACTAGTTCTTCCACCCTCGGGCTTTGGAGTCCTCAAGCTATGTGGGAAGGAGGCCTTAACGGTGTAGCCTCTGGCCACCAACACACAAGCTCAGAAATGCCCAGCCAGAAATGCTCCTCAGGGAACCCCTCGTGCCTTTTACTGGAAGGCCAGGTTGCTGACAAGACATGAGAGTGGAGTGGAAGGAAACACTATGGAGGCTGTGTTGTGGCGAGACATATGGGGGCCTTGTATTTAGACAGAGAGCTATGGAGGTAGACTGGGTGGAGAAAGATGAAGGGGCTTGAAGGAGAGGACAAAGATATGAGGCCCATCACCAGAGAGAGGGAATTAGACCTGGTGGCCCTGAGGGAAACAGAAGCAGTGGTGTAGTGAGGACCTATTGCATCCTCTTTACCAGAGGTTCCTTGGTGGGTTCGTCAGCTTGCTCTGCCCTGCTCCTGGGCTGCTCCATCTCAGTCAGCCCCTTTGCATGGGCTCTGTAGAGTTGCACTCAGTGTCGTGCAGCGGATGTGAACATCCCAGGTAGGTTTCCCAACATCCTTTGCAGAAGGTCAGCACCAGAGCCCCTGCCTCCAGGCCTTCTCTGCCCATGGAGGGAAAGGACGTGCTCCAGACATGATGCCCCTCAGTGGATTTTGACTTTTCACTCCTGACAGGTCTTTCTTCCCTCACTTGGGGAAATCAGCTCAAACTCCTGGCAGGGTCATTCCCTTCTAGAGGGAACCTCCAGCCATCATGCTCCTTCTGCAGAAATACGAGGGAAAAAGGACACCCCACTGAATGCCTGCTTACATTAGTGCTGGGTTCCCCAAAAATCCCTTGGGTCAAATTCTCTGATAGTATAAACTGATGCAGTAGGCTTGAAGCCTATGGAGCTGCATCAATTTGCACTAACAGAGAATTTGGCCCCGTGTTCCACTAGCTTCCTGGCTAGGTAGATCTAATTTATCTGTGAGGTCCTTTACATACTGCAGAGATGGGCTTTATAGACAACAGATAGAGACAGACAGATAGGCAGACAGATGGATTGGCTCACTAAGGCAGAAGTCTCACCATTCTTTGATTTTTATAGCCAGTTACTTTCTGAAAAACACAGACCAATATTAAAATATAACATTAAAAACAGGGGTAATCCTTTCTGGACAAAAAAATGGCCATGAGACCTTTGTGATAAATCTCCATGCAGATAGATCAGACGGCCAATGAGATCTTCTCACCTTCTAGAGGGGAACTGTATGGTACAATAGAAATGACCAGCCAGATTCACATGGGAGCAAGTCGGTGGGAGCTACAGCCATGTAACAAAAGCAGAGTCCAGCGCTGCCTGAGAGCATGCAAGGAACATCAAGTTCCGATAGATCTTGGAGTTGTCCCTATTTCCAGATCTCTGTAGCTTTGTTTGAAATTGAATACCTTGGAGGGCTTCCAGGACAGTGTATTCTTGTGCTAAGGTAAACCTCTCTGTGCCTCCGTGGGTGGGCCTGTCTGCCTTGCAGAAGTGCAAAGTGAAGACAGCTTGCCTCCAGAACATCAGCTCTGCGCCGTCCTTCACTGTTGTCCAACTGGCTCCGTGCATGTGGCTGTCATGAGCTGATCTATCATAGACTGGAGTTGACAGGATCTGGCTGGATTTTGAAAGTGCAATCTCGCTCCCACTCTGCCGGTGAATGGCATGCCGTGCACCGCAAAGTGTTACACAGCATAATATGCACCAAGCCTGCAGTGGGGCAGCTGGGAAAGCAAGCACCCACAAGGATGGTGGAGATGCATTCTTCAGGCTTGCATTAGCGGAAAAAAGCACAAATATCAGTGCAAGATTAGTTTAGAAAGCATTCCTCCCTGTTCCTTCTGCCCAAGTTGCACTCTAGCAGATGCCTACCTGGACATCTGAGAATTCCCTTGGCAAGGTGTAAAGCAGGAATCATTGGCTCTTACACCAACTGCTCCCAAAGGCATAGGGGGCATGTCAGGATCAGGGCCGAGTGTACTTGCACTCCGCACGTCTCAACTGGCCCATGGTCCCTAAGGCATCTGCAGGGGAGTCTGGGCGCACATCCTGCATTTCCTGGGACTTTGATGCGCACACCTTGTCTCGCAGGCTCTCTACAAAGGGGAACTTTGACCCCTGTTTGCCTGCCGAATTTGTGTGTGCAGTTACCGTGACGGCACGTGCAATTCCACGTGCACATCAGGAGCTCGACTTGTTTGTGTGCTGGCCTCGAGAGTATAAATGTGGAGCAGTTTCCAAAGATCAAAAGGATTGAGCTTTAAAAGAGAGCTATGAAAATCAAGGGGAAAACACACTATCTGTTGCCCTACACAAAGCAAGGGAAACTGTCTAGCCCAACACAGGAAATCCGCCCAATCTGCCTGGAAAATTACAGGGAGTTCTGTTTGGGAATTTTTTTACAAGTCTGTGCTCTCCTTGCAGCCTCCCCCTAGAGCTGTCAAATGCAGAACTATCTCAGAGACAAACCTGGGCCACACCAGGCCTCTCGTTAGGAACCTGCATGGCGGCAGAGCTAGCCACTGAAGGGAACCTGGGATGCCAGGCAAAAGCTGCCAATATTGCAGAAGACACTGTGAGCATTTGCAAAAAGCCTCGGGATCGCAGGTCCTTCGACTGGATCAGGGGCTGTTTCCAAGCTAAGCAGCTGCTTGCCAGAGCTGAGCTGTGACGGTTGCCTGGAGAAAATCTTGCCTGGACAATCCACTCTGCTCTTCTGGTGCAGCCGGTACAAAAAGGAATTGAAGTACATTTCTAAAGTGCATGCTTGGGCCCCCCGTTACTGCAGTGTCTGTAATACACTTCGCCTCATCACACTCCTGGGAGGCAGTGAAGTGCCATTACCCCCATTTTACAGATTGGAAACCGAGGCACTGAGCAGCTCCGTGGCTTGACCAACATCATTTCAGAAGAGCTATGATACAGAAGGGAATTGAATCTCAGTCTTCTGCATCCATAACTACAGGACCATTCTTCTTCTCCAGAGCGATACCTCCATTGCGCCTAACTTTGCTCCACCCTCACTGACCCAATTCTGATTGGCTCAAGCTTTGACGAGCACTAGATATTCGTGCATCACTAAGAAGGGCTGGCCTGGAGAGCGTCATGCTGGGAATCTGAGGCATGCAGCTATGGAACAATGCTGCGTTTGTTTTCCCTGTACTCCGCCTCCTATTTGCCAGGAAGCTGGCTGACTACTAAAAAAGCCTCCATTTTGTGTTTGGTTCAGATACAGTCTGTTTCCAAGGAGACACACACACTGTGCTCTCTCGCACAGAGACACTGCATATACTCTTTCTTGTTTGCCTGTTTTCCCTAGATCAAAAATGAAATTCATTTAGGGCGAAATTCACCCCAGGCAGCAGACTATTTACCCATGTTCTCGATAAATCCTCTGAAGTCCTCAGTAGATTCTTAGGTGGGAGGTCTGCAATGCATGGAGGATTCACACAGGCACGCCATCTGGGGTATGTTTCACCCTTAGACTCAAAGGGCACAATAGCTCTTTGTGTTTGGAAAGCAGAACAGAGTACGTCGAAAATCTTTTACATCTCCTGCTCCAGCCTTTCTACGCCAGGCACAAAGGTGTAAATGGTTGTAAGGGCTCAGTGTCCATCTACGGGAAAATTCCCTCTAATGCAGCAACCGTGAAAGACACCACAAACCTGTTTTCCAAGGCTCCCCTCTGCAAGCCCTGGCCTGGCCTGGGAGCTTTGCCAAGGGTGGGGCTGGGCGTGAGCGTTTTTGGGGAGCGGTAGAGATGCCAAGCAGTGCCGCAGCCCTGAGAGGCTGCCTTAACTCAGACAAGGGCCTCACACTAAGTTGCATGGGGGATCCTCCAGCCTTCCCAGGGAGAGGACTCAAAATAGTGTAAGCCCCTTCACCCTGGACTGCCACTTCTTTGCTGCCAAAGGCCTAATTCCCTCCTCGTTTTCACCATTGACCAACCCCTGGTGCGAGAGAGGAGAGGTTGCACCAATCTCACGATGCAGATCTGAGTGAGAACCCTCAGCCGTGTCCTTGGATCGCATGGGGGCCCAAGGCAAGACTGGACGTGGGAATTCACTCCGGCAGCTTCGTTTTTTTGATTCTGGGGTTGCACAGTTCCTGGGTCAGACTCAGAACATGCCACTTCAGCAGGGCGGGGACGAAGTCTGCTCAGCCCATGGCCAGGAAGAGTTCTCAGAGAGACACGTACTGCCGTACCTACAGCCAAAGTCCAGACTGATACACAGCGAGCAAAGAGCTGCAGGAAGGAGGAGCCTTCCGGGCTGGACTAACACCCAGGGGTTAAAGTAAGGAGGAATGCACCGGAACGCAGTTCCGGGGCCCACAAATTTGAGGGGCCAGAGTTCCGGGGCCCCTAAAAATAGAAAAATCCGGCGGAACACATGTCCTGTCCTGGCTGCTGGCAGGCCCTACGCCCCACCGTTGTTAATCACAATACTTATTGTGTGATGCAGCGTTTGCTAGTTTGTGACAAGAATTGCTATAGACATAAACGCCATATATAATTATAAATATTTTTATGGAGCGATAACTGATGCATGTGGTACTGAGAAGTGGTTGCAAATACCTACCTGGGCTGGGGTGCACACATGCAGGAAGGGGGCCCAGACAATACGGGAAGGGGGCCCGGAGATTAGGAGTTGGCACACCTCCAGGCCAGCCGAGGAGGGATAAAGGGGGCTATTGCCTGGGACTGGGTGATTTTAAGGGGGCCCAGTGATTTTAAAAGAGGTCCGGGCCATGGATGGCAGGGGGAAATCTTCCCATTGGGGAGGACTCATCCATCCATGACCCTGCCCACCGTTCACCTCCAGGCCCTGCCCCCACCCCATTTACCGCCACTTCTCTCCTCACCAGCCCACCTGTCTTCCTTGCCCCCCCCACACACCCCTTTTCCCTGCTTGGCCTCCCAGCAGCTGTGTCCCCCTTCCTGCTCAGCATCCTCCCCCACAGTTGATTTGCCCCGGGGGGGAAAGAGGTAACGTGGAAGAGAGGATGGGGACTGAATAATGGGGGAAGGGACATGTCGATGAGTGGGCCACGGAGAAGAGGAGGCGGGGCCTGGGTGCTCCACGTAAACGGAGGAAAATGCTACCCTGTGAGAACTTGAGGAAGAGCCAGACTGGGTGAGACCAATGGTCTGTCTAGCCCAGTATCCTGTCTTCTGACAGTGGTGGGTGCCAGAGGCTTCCAAGGGAATGAACAGAAGAGGGCAATTCATCAAGTGATTCACCCTCTCTCATCCAGTCTTAGTTTTTAGCAGTCAGAGGTTTAGGGAGACCCAGAGCATGGGGTTGCATCCCTGACCATCTTGGCTAGTAGCCATTGATGGACCTAGTCTCCATGAACTTATATAAATCTGTTTGAACTCCATTATACATCCCCTGGCAATGAGTTCCACATGGTAACGGCGCATTGTGTGAAGAAGTGTTTCTTTATGTTCATTTTATACCTACTGCCTCTTAATTTCATTGGATGACCCCAATTCCTGGTATTTACTCCTGCACATGACACACTTCCCTATTCACTTTCCCCGTACATTATTGGCTTTTATAGACCTATATCATATCTTCCTAAAATCATCTCTTTTCTATTAATCTTTTAATCTCTTCTCATATGGAAGCTGTTCCATACCCCTCATCATCTTTGTTGCCTTTCTCTATACCTTTTCCAATTCTAATATACCAAATATATAGCTTTGGAGTGACAAGAACTGCACTCAGTATTCAAGGTGTGGGTGTACTGTGGATTTATATAACATTATATCTTATTATCTAACTTTTTCCTAGTCGTTCCTAACAGCCAGTTAGCTTTTTCGGCTGCCCTTGCACACTGAGTGGATGTTTTCCGACAACTACCCACAATGACTCCAAAATCTTTCTTGCATGGTAACAATTAATTTAGACACACCCCATCATTTTGTATGTATAGTTGGGAGTGAATTTTCCAGTGTGTGTTGATTTGCATTGATCAACATTGAATTTCATCTGCCAGTTTGTTGCCCAATCTTGTGAGATCCTTTGTAGCTCTTTCTGGGAAGCTTTGTACTTATCTATCTTGAGAAATTTTGTGTCAGCTGCAAACTTTGCCACTTCATTGTTTATCAATTTTTTCAGATCATTTACGAATATGTTGAACAACACTGGTCCCAGTACAGAGCTTTGGGGGACCCCACTATTTACCTCTTTCCAATTTGAAAACTGATGGTTTATTCCTATCTTTTTTCCTCATCTTTTAACCAGGTACTGATCCATGGGAGGACCATCCCATTAATATCTACTTTGTTGAGAGCCTTTGATGAGGGACCTTGTCAAAGGTTTTCTGAAAATCCAAATACACTATATCAGCTGGATCACCCTTGTACACTTACTTATTGACACTCACAAAGAATTCTAATAGATTGGTGAGGCATGATTTCTCTTTACACAAACTGTGTTGACTATTCCTCAACATATCATATTCAGCTATGTGCCTGATAATTCTATAGTTTCAACAAATTTGCCTGGTACTAAATCCAGGTTTACCAGCCTGTAATTGCCCGGATTGCCTCTGGATCTTTTTTAAAAAATCAGCATCACATTAGCTATCCTCCAGTTGTCTGGTACAGAGATTGATTTAAATAATAGGTTACCGTACATACCACAGTTAGGAGTTCTGCAATTTCATATTTGAGTTCCTTCAGAACTCTTGGATGAATACCATCTTGTCCTGATGTTTAATTTATCCATTTGTTCCAAAACGTCCTCTATTGACACCTCAGTCTGGGCCTTTTCCTCAGCTAATGGTGTGGGAATCTCCCTCCCATCCTCTGCAATGAAGACCCATGCAAAGAATTCATTTAGCTTCTCCACAATGGCCTTGTCTTCTTGAGTGTGTCTTTAACACCTCAATTGTCCAGTAGCCCCAGTGGCTACTTGCCAGGCTTCCTGTACCTCAACACAATTTTGCTGTCCATTTTTTAGTCTTTTGCTAGTTTATCAAATTCTTTTTTAGCCTGCCTCATTATACGTTTACACTTGATGTGGTTTATGCTCCTTGATGTTTTCCTTACTAGGATTTGACATCCGTTTTTTAAAGGATGTCTTTTTGTATCTAACTACCTCTTTTACTCTGTTGTTGAGCCATGGTGGCATTTTTTGGTCTTCCTACTGTTTTTGTTTGTTTTATTTGGGGTATACATTTCATTTGAGCCTCTATTAGGGTATTTTTAATAAGTTTCTATGCAGCTTGCAGGGTTTTCACTCTTCTTAGACACTGAAGATTAGGGTTGGAAGAGCCTCAGAAGGTCATCTAGTCCAACCCCCTGTTCAAAGCAGGATCAACCTCAACTAAATCATCACAGCCAGGGCTTTGTCAAACCATGCCTTACTCCTCAAGTTGCGCCTTTTGTGACCATTCATTTCCTTTTCACTAGTTTCCTCATTTTTGTGTAGTTCCCCTTTTCGAAGTTCCATGCTATTGTGCTGGTTGCTCTAGTATTTCCCCTCCTTAAAAGGATGTTAAATTTATTTGCATTATGGTTGCTATTACCGAGTGGTTCAGCTATATTCACCTCTTGGCCCAGATCCTGTGATCATTTTAGGACTAAATCAAGAATTATCCCTCCCCTTTTAGGGTCCTGGACTAGCTGCTCCAAGAAACAGGCATTCATGTTGTCTAAAAACTTTATTTCTGCATTTTGTCCTGAGGTAACATGCGTCTAGCCGTTATGGCAGTAGTTGAAATGCCCCATTATTAGTGGGTTTTCTGGTTTTGTAGTCTCTCTTATCTCTTTGTGCATTTCACAGTCACTACAATGATCTTGGTCAGGTGGTAGGTAGCATATCCCTACTGATATGCTTCTTAGTAGTCAAGCATGGAATTTCTATCCACAGACAGTCTGTGGTACAGCTTGAGTCATTTAAGATTTTTACTGTGTTTGGATATGTCTACACTTGCAATGTAGGTCGACTTAAGGACCCCTAAGTCAACCTAAATAACTCCCTGTCGACACCAGACTTTCATTAAGTTGACTTAAGAAATTCCTTAAGTTGACTTAATGAAAGTTTAGGTCAACCTAATAGGAACTGCCCAATAGGTGGACCTAATCCTTAAGTCGAATCCTTAGGTCAACCTAAGTACGGTGTGGACTGGGATTAATCCTTAAATTAACTTTATTAAGTCGACTTAAGGGCAGTTAAGTCGACTTAACAAAGCGGACTAAGTCGACCGACTTAGTCCACTTTGTTAAGTCAACTTAATAAGGTCAAATTTAGGTCGACCTAAAGGCGACCTTATTAGGTCAACGTAACAAGGTCGACCTAACTTTTCGTAGTGTAGACATAGCCTTTGACTCTGCTTTCTCTCACGTATATTGTCACTCCTGCCCCAGTGTAACCTATTCTGTCATTCCTATATATTTTGTATCCTGATATTAATGTGGAACATCATTCCACCAAGATTCTGTGATATCCATAGCTTCATTTAATATCAGGCACGCAAGTTCACCCATCTTAATATTTAGAGTTCTTACATTTATAAAAAGCACTTATCCAATTTGTCAATATTTATTTGCCTGACTTCCTGGGATACAATTGACTCGGTCTTTTTTCATTTGAATCTCTTTAATTCCTACCTGTACTTTATCAACTTCTGTCCTCTCCTCTTTACTAAGCTATAGAGAATCTCCGTCAATAGATTCACCCCTCAGGGATGTCTCTGTCCGAACAACATGGCTCTCTGCACCTCTTGGCTTTTTTGCTCCTCTTACTCTGTTGTTTGGGTTTTTTTTGGGGGGGGGGGGGTGTACATTTGAGCCTCTATTAGGGTGTCTTTAAAAAGTTTCCATGAAGCTTGCAAGGTTTTCACTGTTGGCTCTGTACCTTTTAATTTCTGTTTGACAAACTTCCTCATTTTTGTGTAGTTCCCCTTTCTGAAATTAAACACTACTGTGGCGGGCTGTTTTGCTCCCTCCCAGCGCCTGGGGATGTTAGATTTTATTATCTTATGGTCATGATTACCAGTTAGTTCAGCTATATGCACATCTTGGACCAGATCCTGTGCTCCACTGAGTAGTAAATCAAGAATTGTCTCTTCTCCTGTGGGTTCCAGGACTAGCTGCTCCAGGAACACATCAGGGGTCAAGAAACTTTATCTCTGCATCCTGTCCTGAACTGAAATGGGCCCAGTCTACAAGGGGATAGCTGAAATCCCCCGTTATTATTGATTTTTTTATTTTTATAGCCTCTCTAATCTCCCTGGTCAGGTGGTCGGTAATAACACCATATCTCTACTGCTATATTCTTATTATTCAGGTATGGAATTAATAGCCATCGAGATTCTATGGCACTATTTGGTTCATTTAAGATTTTTATTTCATTTAACTCTATGCTTTCTTTCACATATAGTGCCACTTCCCCACCAGTTCAACCTATGCTGTCCTTCTGATGAATTTGGGGCCCTGGTTCTATTGTGTCCCATTGATTACCCACCCGGTTCCTGTGATGTCTGTAATATCAATATCCTCATTTAATACGAGGCACTCAAGTTCACCCACCTTAGTATTTTGACTTCTAGCATTTGTATACAAGTGCTTCCAAAAATTGTCACTTTTTAGCTCTCTGCCATTATGTGATATAATTGAATGGGACTCTTTTTCATTTGATTGTTTCTCAGCAAATCCTACCCATATTTTATCTTCTTCCATCCTTTCCTCCTTACTAGACTATAAAGAACATCCCTAAGGAATGTCTCAATCTGAACCACATGCTCATCCACGGATGTTGGCTTTCCCCCCAGCCTTTAATTTCAAAACTGCTCTACAACCCTTTTAATTTTATGTGCCATCAATCTGGTTCCGTTTTGGTTTGAGTGGAGCCCATCCTTCCTGAATAGGTTCCCACATTCCCCAAAGCCTCTGTAGTTCCTAATGAATGTAAACCCCTCCTCCTGACACCCTCATTTCATCCACGCATTGATAACCTGCAGTTCTGCGTGTCTAACTGACCCTGCGTGTAGAACTGGAAGCATTTCAGAGAATGCTGCCACGGAGTGCCTGGATTTTTAATCTCTTGTTTAGCAGCCTAAATTTGGCCGGCAGGACATCTCTCCTATCCTTCTCTATGTCACTGGTACCTACATGTACCACGACCACTGGATCGTCCCCAGCACTGTAATCGAGTATGTCTAGATGTCTCCTTTGTTATGTAAATTTCATTTAGCAGCTGCCACTCACACATTCATAGAATCATAGGGATGGAAGGGACCTCACAAGGTCATCTAGTCCAACCCCCTGCTAAAAAGCAGGACCACTCCCACTAAATCACCCCAGCCAGGGTTTTGTCTAACCGAGCCTTAAAAATCTCCAAAGATGGAGATTCTACCACCTCCCTAGATAGCCCATTCCAATGCTTCACCACCCTCCTAGTGAGAAAGTTTTTCCTAATATCCAACCTTGACCTCCCCAGCTGTAATTTGAAACCATTGCTCCTTGTTCTGTCCTCTGTTACCCTCGAGAACAGCCTACCTCCCTCCTCTTTGGAGCACCCCTTCAAGTAGTTGAAGGTTGCTATCAAATCTCCTCTCAGTCTTCTCTTCTGTAGACTATATAAGCTGAGTTCCTTCAGTCTCTCCTCATAAGTCATTGCTCCCGTGTGTTTTGATTTCAGTGATTATTCCCTGAAACCAGTCTCCATCCCCCAGTTCCACTCTCTTCTTCTCTACTTGTGTTCTTGGAGAAATCAGCACTGCCCACTAAAGTGGTTTATACAGCATGTAACTGCTTCCCCTTTGTTTTCTGTATCTCGCGTCTTTAAATCTGCCAGGATTCAGCTGCCAGTAGATTCAGATGAGCACACAGGAGTGATACAGAAAGGGCTCTCTCTTGAGGACTTTCCTCTGGATTTTCCCTGTGTGCAGCGTTAGATAATCTCTAAGGTCATATTTTTTGCCCTGTGTGCATAGAGGATAGAATCAGAGGAAAACCCAGTAGGCACGTTCCAGAGGGGTAATCATGTCAGTCTAGGTCAGCCAAACAAACAGAGTCCTGGGGCACTTTTAAAGACTAACACATTTATTTATCGCATGAGCTTTTGTGGGAGAAAATCCCACTTCGTCACACACCCTTGCCCGGTGCTTAACTTGAAATAAAAGAGGAGTCAGGGCTCAAAAAATTAGGTGCTGGGGCTGAAATCATTTCTTTACACTCATAACTGACGCAACCAATCTAGAGGTGCCGGGCCTATGAACTGCCAAGCCTAGAGATGCCAGGGCTCAGCTCTGGCCCAAATTAAGCACTGTTCTTGCATCTTAATACTTGTTTTAGTGCTTTGCAGTGCCCTGATTTTCTTTTCTTTTGTCTCTCTTTATATTCTGCGAGCTGAGGCTTTCCGGCCACATTCATCTAGCAATCGAAGAGTCCCCTGGCCGTGATGGAAGGTGTGGTCGTTTTTACAAAAATACACTGCTGAGTGCTATCGAGACGGAAACATACAGGCCAAAACGTCACCCCCTCCGTCACGAGACTGATTTCTCAGGGAGTCCTTTGTCTCACCTGGGGATTCCAACCGTTTTGTCTGGCGATTTTTGCAGGTGGAGACCATCTTGGTACTCAGCTCCAAGCCAGCCTCTTTTCGAGGCAATGTACCTGCTGCACGCTCGGTCACCCATCCCGCCCACACCTTAGTCTTAAATGGGGCAGCTCCCTTTCCCCCTTACATAATGTATACCTCCATTAACAAAAATATATCAATAACAGTGCACAGATATTCACAGTGATTGCTAACTATAAGCCTATTTCTGCATCCTCTATTCCAGGAAGCTCCCAAAAGCAGTGCTTTCATTTCTCGGTGTCTCTCCATTTCCTGAAATCGTGAGTCATTTACAGACAGGATGTGACTGGAGCTGGTTCCTTTTGTCCATCTCTTTTAGCTCCCAAGATTAACTTTTCGTTTCGTTTCGTGCTGGATTCAGTAGTTTACGTGTGGCATATACGATTGACACAGGGGTTAAAGTAAGGGGGAATGCACCAGAACACAGTTCTGGGGCCCACAAATTTGAGGGGCCAGAGTTCCGGGGCCCCTAAAAATAGAAAAATCCGGCGGAACGCATGTTCCTCCCTGTCCTGGCTGCTGGCAGGTCCTACGCCCCACCGTTGTTAATCACAACACTTATTGTGTGATGCAGTGTTTGCTAGTTTGTGACAATAATTGCTATAGACATAAATGACATATGAAATTATAAATATTTTTGTGGAGCGATAACTGATGCATGTGGTACTGAGAAGTGTTGCAAATGCCTACCTGCCTGGGGCCCGCACATGCATGAAGGGGGCCTGGACAATATGGGAAGGGGGCCCAGAGATTAGGAGGGTTCCGGGGCCTGTCAAATTCTACTTTAACCACTGGATTGACATGATACTCTGATCTCATTTATGCTGGTGTTAGTCTAGACATGGCTGAAAGCAGAGGGGTTCGACTGGATTTGAACCAGTCAGAGTCGAGAGCTGCGGGTCTGTGATTTTGAAAACAGCATTGCAGTCACAGGCAGTTTTCTGAAAGATGCCGGCACTAGAGGCAGAGATATATAGCTCCTTAGAGCAGGGAACATCAATATAGCTACGTAGGCATTTTTACCACACCTATTCCCATAGTGTCAGAGCACGGTGGGCCCAGTGCGGCGAGGCGTTCTGTGCTCCACTGAGTCATACTTGGACAAAATAAGACAATGTCACATGCATGCATCCAATGTCACAGGCCTGAGGTTTGCTGAGCCAGGACGCACCGTTAGGTGATCCCTAAGGTGCAATGTGGCTTGGACATGCAAAGGAAAGACTTGTATGGTGCCTTCAGACCAGACCGTCTATGGTAGTCATTAGCAGGAAGCTGAACTGAAAAGCTAGTTGGGCCTGCCTCTGTGACCCTGGGCACGTCAAGTCACTGCTCTGTGCCTCAGTTTCCCTGGCTCTGTTGGACTTTAGGTAAGTCCTGAATTGTGCGTATTGTGCTCCTGTAGTTTATTTCCTTTAAAACAGGGCTCCATTCTATTCTGAAATCAGAGGGCCTTGTTCACATTAACACCCCATTGCACCTCCGGCAGTGAAAAGAGACCTGGCTCAGAGAAAGGAGAATCTGATCCAGACCTTTTCGGCGGAGGGGAAAGCAAAGCAGAGACTCCCAGCTGTCCATCCTCAGAGCACAGGTTTGTTTGAAACCAAACCAAGCAGCACTAGGAACTGGGCTGGTCAAATTCCCGCAGCCCCTCACGTGAATTCCTACTGGCAGGTGTCCAGGGTTGGCACCTGAGCCCAGCTCATGGCTTCTCTCCCACAACAGGATCTCAGTGAAACAAGCCCCGTCTCACACAGGAAGGGCCGGGATCCTTCTGAAGCATTTGAAAACTTATGTCAGAAAAGCCCCCAGGAGATTTCTGATTCAACAGCTATTAAATGCCAGCGTGAGAAAATTACCGCAGTTACCCCCTTGGGAGATCTGAAATTCACCAGCTCCAGCATCCAGGATTTTACATTATTATTACAATTTATGTGTACTGGGATAGGTCCAGGAGGAGCCACGGCCACAGACCAGCACTCCACTGTGCTTGGCGCTGTACAAACATGTGTTTAGATGGGCAGCACACCCTTGGCAGGGGGTGTTTGTTCAGAAACTGGCTGCCTGCAGTGCAAAAAGCAAGAGCGGTGATTATGGGTCTGAACAAGAGGGAGGAGCCATTGTCAAGACTGGCATTCTCCAGGGCTCGGGTCATCCGAACTTTTCTCCTGGCATTCGCCACCCACGGAAGACAGTCCCTCGACCAGCTGATGTCCCACAACTCCCTCCGCTTGCCTTCTCTCAACCTGCAGTGCCCAGTGTCTCCAGCAAGGGAGGAGAGAAAGCGACCCCTCCATTCTGCTGCCCTGGCAGGGATGTTCAACTATGGTTCCTCAGTGCTCAGATCCGTGAAGGGATTTAGACACTGATTTCGGTGGGTCGTAAGTGTCAGGATAGCTTGGAGGGTCAGAGCCTTCCAGTCCCATAGGCTGGAGAGGAGAGCTGGTCTCTTAATGCCCAGTCCTACGGCCCACCCACAGGTCAGCCGCTGCTGCCGTGAGCACCCAAGCTCAGAGACCCCAACTGTGCTCTGGGTCGACCGCCTGCGTGTACCCCTAGTGTCAATTAACAATCGGAATGACTAGCTGGCATTGCATGACACAGCAGGCTGGAGGCTAGTGCAGACCCACAAAATCTGAGCCCTAAGCCTGAAGGAGGAGGGGGGAAATCAGCTAGAAAGGGGTGGGGGGAAGCCACTGCAGCCTCCTTGATTTCACCAGTTGTGGCTCGTCTGGCTAGATCATGGTATCTCAGCTATGAAATCTTCTTCCGATGGCCCACGGCCAAGTAGAGGGACCAGCTCTAAATTCTCTTTTTCCTTGGATGCCTCGGTGCTATGTTGCTAGCTAGCCCCTCTCTACTGTTTTCCATGCTAATATCAACACGTGCCCTCTGCAGGTGCCTCTGCCCTGCTATTAACACCTTGTCTCTGCAGACAGGCTGACATTGCGCCCGCCTGCCGTGTGATTTGCAAAGAGGCTAAGGGGCTTGATCCTCCCATTGACTTCACAGGGGCATGCGATCCAGCTCCGGGCTCTCCGCTGCTGCAGAGGGTGTGGATGTTCTGCTCTGCAGTTAATGACTCGCGCTGAGCGTGCGTCAGGAGCTCTTCCCTGCCTGTGCCCACGCGCTGGCTGCACAAGCTGAGGCAAGGCGAAACGAGCGAGCAGGGTGGCTGTGTGACACGGACGCGTCGAAGGCACCAGAATGGCCGACCAGCTGACGGAGGAGCAGATCGCTGAGTTCAAAGAAGCCTTTTCGCTCTTCGATAAAGATGGGGACGGGAGCATCACAACCAGAGAGCTGGGAACTGTCATGCGGTCGCTGGGGCAGAACCCCACCGAGTCGGAGCTGCAAGATATGATCGGCGAGTTGGACGCCGATGGAAGCGGCACCGTCGACTTCCCCGAATTCCTATCCATGATGGCTAAGAAGATGAGGGACACAGACAGCGAGGAGGAGATCCGGGAAGCCTTCCGGGTATTCGACAAGGACAAGAACGGCTACATCAGCGCGGCGGAGCTCCGGCACGTGATGACCAACCTCGGCGAGAAGCTGACGGACGAGGAGGTGGATGAAATGATCAAGGAGGCCGACAGAAACAGCGACGGGCAAGTCAACTATGAGGAGTTTGTCCGGATGATGACGGAGAAGTGAAGGATTTACTTTCCTGGTACCGCGTAGTTTCACTCATTCATTTGCTTCCTTTCATTGTAACCTACCTGCCAATGGACCCTCCCCTCTTGCCCAAGGCATGTGCATGTCTGCTGCTCTGTGGGTTTCTTTCCCTTTGTTCTCTTTATTCTCCAGGCTGGCTGTGATTTACCTGCTTGTTAGCTAAATCCCATGGCTCATCTAAAATTAAGTGTCTCTGGTCACACATCTGGTGAAAAAATTAGGTTTCCTTTAGAAACAAGCAGAATATGGCATTGGAAAAGATGTGCACCAAAGACAATCAGCAAAGGGGGCCCGATGCTTCCAGCCCTTACTCCTGTTGACTTTCCTGAGGAGCCAGGATTCCTCAGCTGGGTGGGGGATTTGTAGGATCACATCCTGGGCAATTTTCACAGTCCATGCAAAGAGACCCTGTCTGGTGGGGCCTTATTGCAGTCTCTGAGGTTCCAGACAGACACAGGGTCCCCTTGCACGGATGTGGATGTCGGAGTAGAGCTGTATATTCATTATTAATTAAAAAGGAACAAGCCACAAATGTGACCTTCCTCCCTCTGTGCCCTGCCTAAGGAGAGTTTCATTGTGATCTGAGCTGGTGTCTGTCTGAGTTTGTCTTTGTGAAGTGCAGAAGTGGACTCTGCTGGGCTGGGTGGAAGAGTCACGACCTGCAACACGGCAGCCAAATTTAATTCGAATTCAAACGCGACCATGAGCAAAGACGAGCTTTCGGACTCCCCTTAGATCTGCTGAGCCCCAAACAAACAGTGGGAATTGCCAAATGAGGACTGGATGAGCTTGTCTGGAAATTTTCTCCGTGGGATTTGTGGCGAGCGTGGGAATGTGCTCAGAAGAAATTTCTGTACTCATGGCTCTGGCTAGATCTTATTCATGACGGTACAAACCTGAAGGGAAGGGGAAAAGTCAGCTGCTCATTTTCCATCGGGCATTATTTACTGCTTAGGAAATGGGACGTCTGAAAGTTAAGGATACACACAGTAGATAGCTACACCTCCTTTGTGAGTCCAGTTCAGTAGGATTTGAGCAAAGAAGAACTTCCATTACGGTCCCTTTATGCTCCTGTTCTGGCTCGTGCACGGGGGTCCATTATAAAAAAACAATGGGATGTTTAAAGCTGTAATAGTGCGAAACGGGGATCTTATTCCAGGGCAAGCTTTGCCATTCAAATCAGGCACCTTTGCTTTTCCCAGAAGAGAATGACACCGTGGAAAGCCCTGTGCTTTGGATATCATGAGAGAGGGGACGTCCCCTGTGCCAAGCACCACTACACAGTTTCATGGCAGTCGGGTCCCATTGAAACTCAAAGGTCCTGATCCTGCAAACAGCGATGCACGTGCTTTACTCACAATAGGACGTTGCGGTCGCGTGTAAATGTTTGCAGAGTGGGATATGCGTGGCACACCAGCCTACATGCAGGGCTGGAATGTCACCTCCAGGGAATGGAATGCTGCCCGAATCCTAATTCCCTGCAAAGCAGTTTAGATGCTCTGATGGAAACTACCCTCTTTTTTTCTGTATGCTGCCGGGAAAAATATTTCCTTCTATCATGTTGGGGCTATTTCCATTTTCTGTAACCAGTCTTTTTCCAAAGGATCAGCTTCTGATGCAAGGCCCCCTATACCCATCAAGCGGTAGCCCTGTTTTCCAATAAAGAAATGATTATTTGCTTCCCGAAAACTTTCAGTTCTTCTTTTTCTCCCCTCCCATCTCGAATCCAGAGAAAGCGCCGATTGCCCGGTACTAAGAAATGCTGGAGCTTGGTTCCCAGCAGCCCAGTGTTGCAGGCTGCTTGGATTAGGCCCTTTGGCCTAAGGGAACGTGCATAGGGCTGGGAGCCAGATTCACCTAATTTAATTATTTCTGCAAGTGCAGTGTGGGTGTAAAAAGCAGGATGGTGCAAGACACAGTGATTCAGGTCCAAGGGATCCTTCTTTGCACTCTCTGACTAGATAACAGTGGCTCTGCTGATCAACACCCCACGTCCAACAGCCCCACCCCAAACACGGAGGGTGTTCAAAGCCCGGATCTGTGTTTGGCAAATGGCCCCTCTCTTCACAATGGGCCAAACCCACTCCCCAAATCCAACACCCACTAAGTTCAAGGTGTTGGAAATCCAGATGCAGATCAGGAATTGGTATCAAGGTTCCAGCCCCATCTTAGATCCAGAGTTTTGAATTGGGGACAACCCCACCTCAAGCAGGGGGCTACAGACTGGGGTGGAAGGAGGCATCAGCAACAGGTGGTCAGTTCCAGTTAGCAGGGTGGCACTCAGGGCACAGAGCCATTGGGACATAGGGCTGGAAGGGACCCTGAGAGGGCGCCTAGTCCACCCCCTCTTCCTGTGCAGTATCAAGTAAACCTAGACCTTCTCTGTCAGGTGTTTGTCCAACCCGGTCTTCAACCCCTCCAGGGCCGGGGGTCCTACAGCCGCCTTTGGAAGCCTGTTCTGGACCCTTGTAGCTAGAAAGCTTTTCCTACCATACCTAACTCTTCCTGGCACCAGATTAAGCCCATTCCTTTTTGTCTTAGTTCAGTGGCCATGGAGAACAAGCCATCGCAAACCTCTTTATAACAGCCCCTGACATATTTGAAGACGGTGGCCGAGTCCCCACCTCCGTCTCCTTTTCTCAGGGTTAAACACGCTCAGGTTTTTTTTTTAACCTTTCCACATAGGTCACGTTTTCAAAACCGTTCATTTTTGTTGCTCACCTCTAGATTCTCTCGGATTTGGCTGTCTCTCTCCTGAAGTGTAGCCCCCTCACTCGACAGGGGACTCATTGACTCCTGTCCAGTTACAAATCCATTATGCATCAACAAGGTGACACACTCTGGACACCCAGCTGGCATCATTCCGAGGTGTAGGAAGAGGAGCGTCATGTGTAAGACACGGGAGATAAGTGTCCCTCTTTGCACAGCGCTAGCGAGGCCTCGGTGGGTCCCACGTCCAGGAGAGATGCAGCCAAAGCAGAAAGACTCTAATACTGTCCGTCAACGTGATCACAACCCTTCCAGCTCAGAGTCAGCCACAAATTTTATATGGGTAGTCTCCACCCCATTATCTGAGTCATTAATGAAAATGTTGAATAGCACCAGACCCAAGACAGACCCCTGCATGACCCCCTAAATATGTCCTCCCGGTATAACAGCGAACCATTTCAGCTGGCTATGCACCTACCTTATAGCAATTTCATCTGGCCCACATTTCCCTCATTTGCTTATGAGAATTCATGTGGGACTGAGTCAAAAGCATTCCTTAAATCAAGATGCATCGTCTCTACGTCTCCCTGCAATCCATGAGGCCAGGAAGCTGAAACAATTACATGGGGAGAGTGGGCAGCGGGGAGGGGGGATGGGAACAGCCACTCTGGTGAAGGCCAGTTTCAGCGACGGCTGGCAGAAGATGGCAGAAGAGGGAGGTGGCAGATTGCAGCTAATCTGGTTTTGTGATTAAGGCCCTGGTATGAGGCACAAATTCAAGAACTGGCTGCTGTACGCAGGGACTATGGACCAGTTTTTATAGAGACGACGGAATGCCAGGGAATAAAACGGGAAAGCATGAAGTTGTTATGATCATAGTTTTCATAAGGGCTTGTCTGGGATATATCACAGCTCAAGCGAGAGTCATGGCCCCAGACCAAACAGGCCATTTTTCAGGCCAGAGTGTTCGGCTGTACCCAGAGCAACCCTCGTTTCAGCTCTCTCAAAGTGCTTCCTAAGAGACCTCGAGCAGGCCATATGGGGCCGCTTTTCCAGCTCTCACGGCTGTGCTCTCAGCCCATGTTTCAAAAGAGCTCAGTTCCCAGCATGCTGTCTGACCACTTTCGAAAATCCACCTCCCCTTGCGCTGTAACTCAGTTTCCCCCTCTGAACGATAAGGTTAACTCTAGCAGACAGCCTGGCCAGCAGGGTTAGACTACCTTCATTCTTGTTTCTAACATACACTGAGACCTTCTGAAGAAAAAACCCTAGTGCTCTGCTTATGATGAGCGTGAACCCACTGGCGAGCAAAGATAAATGACGCTAGTGTGTGGCGGCTCTGGCTGATCACAATTCCTTTTCCAATGCTCAGAGCAGCTCATCTTCTGCCTTTCCTGCCCTCCCTCCCGTAGAAGACAAAACAAAATGAATGACAATGATTATAATTAATACAGCCCGCAAACGCCCCACGGAATTAACTGAAAACAGGGGACGGTGCACACAGCATCGCACGGGAAACAGCCCAGGGAGGGAACCAGTGAATTCAAACAGCACAAAACTGGCAACCGACCAGAGCAAAATGTGGCCGCATGATTTGCTGTGGGGCGCATCCCGGGATTCAGCCCAGCTGCTCCCCTCCGCCCAGGCACCCCATGCAGCTGGAAGGGGTAGAGGCAGAGTGGAACGGTGCCAGATGTTCCTGTAGCTGGAAGGCAACAGTGTGGGGTGGCTGGGGAGGAATGCAGAGTTAAGCACACTCTGCAGCTCCTCAAGATGAAATGTAGCCTGGGCGGAGGGTGGGACAGAATCCATGAATCTTGGGCCTTGTGAATGGAATGAGTCTCTGTTCAGGGCCATTGCACCTTTATGTCTCTCCAACTCCTTTCAAAGTCCCTGGGAAGATTCCCATTGACCGCACTGGGCGGCAGTGTACCCCGTGGCTCGGGAAGGCTGGTGCCGTAGATTATAAACTCACAGGCCGGCTCCCTGGGTCGCTAGCACACGACATGGCGCATCTACAGCCTGCTGTGTGGTAACCGGCCGCAAGGCGCAGTGTAGATCCAAGCCCATTAGGAATTTAGTGTGTGTGGCATCTGGTCTGTTAGCGCACCCAGGCTGGTGTGCTGTCGACTGACACCCCAGCTTGCTGCCCACGAGGCAAGTCCTATGTGGCTGGCCACGAATCCCAGGCTGTCTAAGCCCACGGAACCGGCACAGGACTCAAAAGCCTGTTTTCAGCCCTTCCAGACACACACACTCTTCAGCCCGGCGTAGTAAATGTGCGCTGCTGCTCTCTTCGGGGCTTTCGGAGAAAGGGAGTGAGAAGATATTCCCTACACCTTCTCCCACCCTAGTTCAAGGCCAGAAAGAACTGCCAGCTCATCTTATCTGACCCCCTGTACACCCCAGCCCCCCAGAAACCACTTAACCACCCCGCCCACACACACCCCAAGCCACTGATCCGCTCTCGCTGTGGATTGGACGGCGCCCCCAGCGTCCTGCCAGCAGCAAATTTCATTGCCATGCTCCTGCTTTTTGGCCAGGCTTGTGAATAAAAATATGATGAGACCAGAGCCCAGGCGAGCCTTGAGGCCCTCCATCCATCACCTCCCTCTAGCCCGAGTGTTCACCCGTCAGCAAAACCCGTTGGCTTCTTCCCCTTCGGCCAATTCCTGAGCCACCTCCAGTTCCTGTCCCATCCCTATCGCCTCCCACCTCCCTGGGTTGGGGAAAGGAGAGGCTGAGCTGGTCCTACCAGGGTCTACGGCTTTATCTACCACATGCAAGTGTCACACAGAGACTTGCCATAGTGATAGGAAGTGTTTCTCTGTTGCGGGTGTAACACACCTGAGAGGAGGTGGGTCGATGGAAGAGACCACCTTGCTGCTTAGCGATGTCTGTTGGGGGCGGGGTGAATTTTCCACACCCTCTAAGGGCCGTATCCTGATTGCTCTACATTTCAGCTGTAGCCAAAGCCTTATTTCATTTGGAACCTGTTTTAATGCTTGTTTGGCGTTTGTTTGGAAAAAACCAAGCACCCTGCATGCTGCTCTTTTTTCATCAAGGTGACTGCAGAGGATTCACACTAGCGAAAAGGGGAACTTGTGAAACATCCTCTCAAGCCTTTATCTTTAAATCACATCATGGCGGTTTCCACCATGAAATTGCCCCCTGCCACATGAAACCAGGAAAACTGGTCTTACTGCCGGCGAGTGCCAACAGAAAGATATAGCACTCATGGAACCAGATCTCACACCGTCCATGGCTGGAGGATGAGGAGGAGAAAATAGCCGGTTTTTTTGGTCCACCCTAAAAAAAAGCTCCCAACAGAGTGCTTCACCATGCGATTTGCATTGTCCATAGATGCACCCTGATGTATTTGTTTGTTAAAAAGAAATTAAGACGCTTAAAGGTGTCCAGCAAAGCAAGACCAATTGTGCTTCTGCTTTCCCTGCTCCTTGATGATGCACACAGATGTTTTTTCTACAGAACCATAGGCCCTCAACAGCTGTTCTTGCGCGGGAGGAACTTGGCAAGATCTTTGGAGGATCTGAACAGTGATAGGAACCTGTAACCTGAGACGCGGCTCTACTGCCTTCAATGGAGGGGGCAGGATTCTTAATCTAAAGAAGCTGAGCATTTAGTCCACGCTCAGCTGGATGGAAATTGAAATTTCCATCTCCCCCAGGGAAATTGCACTATTTCAACATTTGTTCTCATCCCAAAAGTCAAAATGTCTGTGGCGCATCACGGTCAGCGCTACCGAGGATTGTTCGGGGATCTAGTGAAATCAGCAGCAGAAACACGAAGGTCTTGATGGAAAATCTCTTACGAATGTGATTAATGTCCTGATTAGAGACTGTTGAGCAATGCGCAAGCCACAGGGCAGCATCCAAAACATCTTCCACAGAAGACTCGCCCTCTGTATGGGGCAATGTGAAACTAGAGACGCCTACAACTCTGGGCCATGGAATCGGACCTCGATCTGCTCTTCCTCACTGTCCCAGGCAGGCGTTGGCATTGATGTTCGCTTGTCCATGGTGTAGAAAGGTCTCTGTTGAACAGCTCAGATTGGGAAATGTCATTGATTAGGTGCTAAGAGAGCCCAATTTTCTCAAAAGACACAAAGCGAGCTATGCTTCATGTTTTCCTGGCCTTGTACAGCACCTAGTGCAATGGGGCTCCCGTCTGTGCCTGAGGCTCTGAGGTGCTACCACAACGCAAATAACAAGTAACAATTAGAGGATCAGAGTTCGCTGTGTCTGCTGGCTGAGCCCATAGCACACCCTCAGAGCACCTTGCGTCTCTCCATTCTCCACCCCCTGGGAACCTACCCCATCCCCTGTTTCAGGGACTCCCTGACACCCCTTAATCTCTGGTCCCCATCCCCCAATTCCCTGTACCAGGATACCCCCTTCTGCCCCTCATGACCGGGTCTGTGTGTGCTCTCATTTGCCCCCTCTCTGGCTTTGCTCCACATTTCCCCCTTCGATCCCACACCAACGTCCCTTATTCTCCTCTTTTCCCAAGCCAGGGCTCTTTGTGTTTGCCCTCCCTGTTCTTATTTTCCTTCTTTTTTCTTCCTTTCTCTCTCTTTCAGGGTGCTGCCAGCATTTTAATCTCCATTCAGCGTGGGGGCTGTGCAGAGCTGGGGGGCTGTAAAGTTGGAAGGCAAAAATGGCTGCCATCAGCTGGTGCTTTGATCCGCAGACCCAAGATGTCTGAAGCTGTTGGCTCTGTGGACGAGATACCAGGGGCTCTAGTGGGGTGTCATTGTCTCCCTCCCCCACCCCCTTCCTTTCTTTTTTCTGATGTTCACCCAAATACAAGCTCCAAAGGGATGCAGTGTTAATCTAGTTCAGCAAAGCAAGTGTCACCAGGCTCCTCGGTTGTTTCACCCAGATCCAAGAGGCTCTGCCCAATGATGGCAAGGTAGGGCATTCCCTGAAATTTTGTAGTTGATGGGAGGTTCAAAAGGTCTCACATTCCAGACTCTAATTGCCAGGAAAATGCCCTGGAGTTGAGATAAGGCTTTGAATACATGAGGGAATTGACCCGAATAGCTAAGGAAGAATAAACAATTCCAGAATCTGCTGGGAACGATCCAGGAATAGCTAAAACCAGTTAAATTGACACCTCACTTTATTCTGGGATAACTTCTCCTTGTAGACAACCCCTTAGCTGGGCCAATAATAACACATAGGCATTACTGCCCCCCCCCCTCTTCCCACCCCCCTCGCCCACCAGCTATTCAGTGTAGCAGAGAGTGGCACATCCATTGCCTTGTACAGATCATGCTTGTACAAGGAAATCAGCATTGTGGCCAAGGTGTAGCCGGACGTGATCTTCTGGCATGGCCTCTGCCTCACAGGGCTGGGCCCGCTGAAAAACCTGAACTTTCTGCTTCCACTCATGTGACGAGAAACAGGACGTTTGGGAAGTCAAGTGGCAAGCCACCAGCAGAGACAGCTCAGCAGGTAGCTAAGCAGAGCTTGTGTGGGCCTGCTTTCGAAGTGGGTGGGCCCTGGCCCACCCATGCCCACCTGTAGCTAGTCCCCTGTCTTGTGGTGACACATCCCACTGTACACGATGGCCTGACTGCTCTAGTCCCGCTGGGACTAACCCTCCGCTCTGTGTCAAAGCATAGAGCAAAGATGGGGCGGGAGTGAAAGCAGAGGATGCACAGGATAGAATACTGCTATGCTCCTGTAAAAGGAGGAAATTCACCCCTGGACTGAGCACACACAGGGCCCATGTATCATTTAAAAAGGCTAATGTGAGACTTCAGTGGCACATGTCCCTTAGGGTGGCTCTTGGCAAAAAGCTGGAGTTCATTTGTAGCATTTAAACAAGGAGGGTTGATTTTCCTTGATTCAGTTGGGGTTGGTCCCTGCTTTGGGCAGACTAGAAGAGATTAGATGACCTAGTGGGAGTCCTTCCAGCCTACTCTTCTATGATTCCTTTCCTGCAGACAATGTCAATTTTACCCAGACATGATCTGTGTCCAGTTCAGGCCCAGGCCTGCCTTCCTAAAGCCACTCGGGAAGGAATGCAGGAGGTACCGTTTACTATTTGGAACTGAAACGACGGATCAGTAAAATGACCTGTGTCATTTTTGACTCAGTGTTTGTGCGTATTAGTGTTTGCCTTTCTCTCCTCTGCCCATAAATCTTGTTCCAGCTTTCTCAACGCTTGTCTGGACAGGACCCGGCACTTAGGTAATGAAGAGGGTGTGGATGGATGGTCTCATTTCTCTCCATGACTCAATTTCCACCAATGAAAAGTGTGAACTGTGCATCTCTCTCTCCAAGACATTGTTTCATCCCTAAGCAAGACATCAAAGGAGAGTTCCCCACAGATTGGCTATCCGCAAACCTCAAGGAGAACCAGAGCGTGCATTGTTCCTATGAGCGGGCAGGCACAGACGCTGATAAAGCATCAGCATGGCCGACCAGCTGATGGAGGAGCAGATGGAAGAGTTCAAAGAAACCTTCTCGCTCTTTGACAAGGACACAGACAGCGAGGAGGAGATCCGGGAAGCCTTCCGGGCATTTGACAAGGACAGGAATGACTCCGTCAGCATGGAGGAGTTCCGGCATGTCATGACCAACATCAGTGAGAAGCTGACAGACGATGAGGTGGAGGAGATGATCAAGGAGGCCCATGCTGATAGCGATGGGGAAGTCAGCTATGAGGAGTTTGCGAGGATGCTGTTCTCAAAGTGAAGATGTTTCTTTCTGAAAGTGTTAAATTTCTGATACAGAAATAATTGCTTGGCTTCTAACTCTCCCGCAGAAGCTTCTGTCCTACTGTCAAAGGACTGTGGACTCGCAGACATTTGAACTCCACCATATATATTTCCTTCAAGTGTGGGAGGCGGAAGGAGGCGCAGGCGCTTGACACTTCAAGGGGTGATTGGCATCAGGAATCTTGGGTTCTAGCCCTGGAGCAGCCACTAGTTCATGGTGTGCCCTCTACATTTCTTAGCCTCTCCAAGATGCTTTGTTTTCACTGCTTGGGCAAAGAGGATAACCCTTCGTACCCACTTCTGCCAGGCAGCAGGGAAAGCTGAGATGGAAGATGATGTAAATGTTTTAAATGCCATTATCGTTGCCCTTTTCCTCCCTTTGTCTTACTCTTACTCCCCTTGTTTGCAAACTTTGTGTCTGCTTTTCACTGGCTACAATCTCTAACGTTAACTTGGGGGTCACGCAGGGGCATGCCTGAGGTCTGGGTCATGGCCAGTCATACAACTAATTCAATGGCGGATTTCAATTCCAACAAAGACAGTTGACTGAGGGGACGCAATGGACGCCCCAGTGCCCTGGTGATGAGTGAAGCAGGTTAATCTGAATAACGTCACCTCGAATCGGAGGGACATTAGCAGATGTATGAGTGCCAGGGATTGCATGTCTTGTCGCTGCCTTCAGGCTGGCTGGAGCAAAGACTCACCCCTCTGTAACTTGGACGGCAGAGAGAATGAAAGTGTTGGCTTTTGTAATAGCTGGAGATCCCTCCTGAGAATATTCCCTGACCGAAAGGCTGAACAAGGGCTTGAGCTTTCACAGGAAATCTCGCTGGGGTCCTACACATCCCGTAAAGAAATTTAGGAAGTGATGGGGACCTCTGCCTCTGATTCCTGCCGTCTGTGGCTTTCTAGGGAGCAGGAATGTTGGGAAAATAGGTGGAACGGTTCAGTGCCAGCTCCAGTTCTCATTTACACAGCTGCAAATCCAGAGTAGCTCCACTGAATTCACTCTGGTGTGCAGTGGAAGAAAGCTCTCAGAACAACTCTCCCCCCACCCACCTGTTTGTCGTCATCGTTTTTTATTTGCTCACTTTGGGCCCACTTCCGCTCTGTTACACCAATTAAAAAGAAAACCTGACAAACTCCACTGAAGCAAACGGATTTACGCTGGTGTAACTGAGAGGGGAACCGGGCCTTTGATGGGTAATGGTAGGTGTGTAAAACACAGAATGGGGAAAACCACGTGACTGATTCAATGCCTGTTACACGCATGGGCTCTTTGAAAATGGCTCCATTCTGTGGCCTTGGCATGCGGTGTTCCCATAAATATTGTACAACAATGCAACATTTAAAGCCATACAGTTGCCAGACAAGTGTAGCCCCCCCCAGATCTTGGTACATTTTTTTCAAAGGAATCTGCTCGAGGCACAGTTGGCCTCAAATCCATTCCAAATTGTAGACTCGTTTCAATAAATAGCTCTTTTCCCTTTTCTTCTGCAGCACTCTTCTAATCTTCTGTTTTCTTCACCACCTGCTTGCAATCAGAAAATTACATAAAAGGAAAGGCTGGAAACGAAATCTGTCTGGAAAGTAGGATTTGGGCAAAGACATGGATCAAGATCATGGAATTATAGATCTGGAAGGGACCTCAAAGGGTCTTCTAGTCCAGTCCTTAACTACCCTGAGGGTCAGGAAACTTTTCCTAATGTCCATAACTAAACCACCCTTGCTTCAGTTTAAGACCATTGCCTCTTGTCCTATCCTGAGAGGTTAACCAGAACAATATACCTTCCTTCTCCTTGTCACCACGTTTTATGTGCCTGAAAATTATCTGGTCCTCCCTCAGTCTTTTCTTCTCCAGACTAAATGAACCCTTTTGTTTTTCTTCAGTCTTCCCTCATAGGTCCTGTTTTCTAGATGTTTAATCATTTTTATTGCTCTTTTTTGGATTTTCTCCAAATTGTCCACATCTTTCCTGAAATGTGGCACCCAGAACTGGACACAAGACTCCATTTGAGGCCGAATCAGCACGGAGCAGAGCGGAAGAATTACTTGTCCAAAAAGGGTAGGCAGGCAGCTGTCCAAAAATAAGTAAAGTTAACTGCTGAAATCCTCATTGAGGTGTCTAAATAAATAGCCTGACTTTCTATGGTGTTGGACATTGAAGTCAATGTTCAGCATTTCTGAAAATCAGGCCATTTATTTAGCCACCTAAGTGTGGACTTTTCAGCCCAGATCCTCAAAGACATTTAGGCACTTAATACCCATTGAAGAAAATGAGAGTTAGGTGCCTAAATACCTGTGAGGATCTGGGGCTCAGGACCTAACTTTAGGCCACCATTTTGGAAGCTCATGGGCATGGGTCTGCCTGCTGGGTCCATTGCAATCAACGGGGTTTTGACAGCGTAGAAGAATTTAACCTCACACAAGTCTGAACCAGTCTAAGCAGAAAATGGCCTGAGGGAGAGGAAATAAGCACAAGTGAGGGACCAGGAGGTACAAAGGAGGAAAAGGGTCCTCCTAAAGCATGGGGAGAATCATGTAGCAACCTATCACCATTGTCAGAGGGAATGGGAAGGAGCAGATTTTAGTCCTAAATGTTTAAATGGACAATGTTGCCAGCTCTTTCAATGTTATCCCAAGCTTCAGCATGTTTGGTGGGTGTCTCAAAGTTCCAGTTCCTGGAGTCATGTGAATACGTGAAAAACCTGCATTCTATTTAAAAAATAAAGTAATGTTCTAGGCCTTTCGGTTGCAGAGAAAAGCTTGAAAATGTGACCCTAGTGAACCTCAAAGTTTCTAAAACCGAAAGGCAAATAACAGCAACAGGACACATTTGTTGTCAAATCTCATGCGCTTTAAGCCAATCTCTTGGTTTTCGGGGTGTGAGTGGTGATTTTTGAACATTTGAGAGAGAGAGAGGTTTGGTTATAAACTGGAAACTCAAGCCAGGTTCCCTATATCAATAAACATCCACCCGTTTTCAAGACAACCTGAGTTAATTGATTGTTTGTCAGTGAAACTATGTGTCACACCTAGGCAATCTAGAGTGCCTTCGGGAATTTTTGAAGAGTTGTTGAAATGCATGGCGAGGTTGTTATTTTGTTAATCCCAATAGCCTTTGTGAATTCCAAGATTTGCCAGAACTCCCAGGTTCATCTCTCTTTTTTAAGACTAACTATTTTGAAAACAGGGTCTTCGCCCTCTCCAAACTGAGCCACACACTGTGTTTCAGATGAGAATTATGAAATATCCATTCCCCTCACGTGTTCACAAACACCCCCCGAATTCAAGAGCCCCTTGGGAACAATAGGATTATATGAAGGAAGTTCACGTTTTCTGGCTCCTGCATATCTATTTTGAGAATAAAACAAACACAGCCAGCGCCTGTTTTTCCATCAGCATTCCACAGCCCGAACACTAGCCTCCAAAACATCTAGCTGAGAACTGCCCTGTTCCTCCTGGACTGCAAGGAAACAACATCAGAGAGTGACAGAAAAATTGGCAAGAGATCCTTCGGTGAGCCAGACAGTCCTTGGAAGCTCAGCCCTACTGCATAAAGAATACAGAAATGATGTTGTTTTATCACCTTTCATCTTGGCCCCACTGAACATTTTGCAAACGTTGGGCCTACTGTCTGCTCACTCTGCCATCGGGAGGGTCGTGGTTACCTCCTGGAGGAGAGCTGTGATCTTCAAGGTGTGCTTTGCACTGCCACAGCCTGTCACATGGCAGCCGATCCCAGAAGCTGAGTTAAGCCCATTCATCAAGGTGTCCAGCCACCTCTCTTTTCTGCAAGGCACATAGCATTAGACTGGTAAACGACAGGCAGGAGTCAAACTGGAAAGGATGCCCAGAGAAACCAAGGCTCACTCTCAGACAGCTGTCTGTTTCTGATTTCATTGGCACCCAGGTTAATCAGGAGTAGCTCCCGCTCAATGCCACGGTGACAAGTTCCAAAGAGGTAGCTGTGTTAGTCTAGTTCAGCAAAACAGACAAGGGCTATGTCTACACTAGAAAAGTTAAGTCGACTTAACAAAGTTGACAACTTTTCTAGTGAAGACATAGACCCTTGTCGACCGTATTAAGTCGACTTAACACTTTAAGTCGACTTAATAAAGTCAATTTAGGTGCTAATCCCCATCCACACTGGCTTAAGTTGACCCAATAAGGTCAATTTACGCATTAAGTCAATCTAAAACGAGGTGTAATTAAGTCGACTTAACCTTTCCTTAAGTTGACTTAAGGGAATGCTTAAGTCAACTCAAAGAAAGCTCAGTGTGGACGCAGCTTTGTTTAGGGCGACGTAAGCCTCCTTAAGTCGACCTAACTTGTCAGTGTAGACGCACCCAAGGAGTTTAAAACTGCCATGATGTTCCCCTGATGTTAAAGGGACGGCAGTGAGGGTTTGAAGTGGCAAGTCCCATTTTCATGGGACCCCCCACAAAAGCTCATGTGATAAATAAATGTGTTAGTCTTTAAAAGTGCCCCAGGACCCCTTGTTTGTTCTGCTGGACTAGACTGACATGGCTCCCCCTTGGGAACTCCATTTCCCAGTTGAAAGGCCTGTGTCTCTCTAGCCAGTCCGACCCACAGAGTTTGGGGTGACAAATGTAGACATTCCCTCAATCGCCCTGCCCATTAGCTGGGGGAGCTTGAAGAAACTTTGTACCCCCCCACAATCGGGGACCGTACTAGAGGCTGCCTGGACCTCGATCTATCTTAGAGCAGCCTCTGAGCGGCTCTAACTTGTGCTCTGTATTTATGTCTACACTGGCAACTTAAGTCGACTTAAGGAGGCTTAAGTCGACTTACATTAAGCCACGTCCACACTAGGCTTTCATTAAGTTGACTTAAGAAATTCCTTAAGGCGACTTAATGAAAGCTTAAGTCGACTTTGTTACTACCACTTATTAAGTCGACTTAACCCTTAAGTTGACTCCTTAAGATGACTTAAGGACAGTGAGGATATGGAGTAACTCTTAAGTCAACTTTATTAAGTCAACTGAAGGGTAGTTAAGTCAACTTAACAAAGTGGACTAGGTCGACTTAAAGCTAAGTGAACTTAGTCCACTTTGTTAAGTCGTCTTTAATAAGGTTGACTTTAAGTCGACTTAACAAGGTCAACTTAACTTTTCTAGTGTAGACATAACCTATGAGAAGCAGAGGGAAGCCCTGTGCGGGGCACACCAACCGTTTCCCTGAAACGCCCACGAGCTGCCCCCTACAGGAAGGGCTGGGGAGAGACCTCAGTGCAGCGCTCCTATGTCATCCGGGGAAGCTCATTTTGTGCTTACAGCCGTTAGTGTAACTGACGGACCCCGCGTGGCCAAAGGGAAGTGGTTTTCCTAATATACGCACCTACCAGGAAATCACTGGGTGGGCTCGTCTCTTCCCTAGTCTGTCAGTGCCCCTCCCAGGTCAGCTGGTGGGGATTAATGGGTTGATGATGGGTTGGGCATGCACCCTCAATAGGGTTTCTGGATGCCCCTGTCCCACTGGCCTGTGGGTGACGGCCCAGCTGCATCTCCTCAGTCTATGTCCCCCATTTGAGCCGAGGACGGCCCAGGATGTGGCTGTGCAGGCCACCCAGCTCTGAGCCAGCCCTGGTTTGAATGAACAATGCAAGCAGCTGTTGCTAGCATGAACTAGCCGTACAAAGCCTTCCAAATAGGAGTCCTCAGCCTGCAGCGAGTGGGGAAGGCAGCAGACAATGGGACGAGGGGAAAGCCAGGGCAGCCCCTTTGTTTTTAGCTCCTGGATCTCACCTCCTCTTATTTATGGCCCACAACAAAGCCTAGAGGATGGACCAATGTTTGCCCCCCGGGGGTAATGCCACCGATGCCAGAGGCGTTTGTTCCTTCTGGCTCGTGTCACATCTCCTCCCTCCCGCAGGAACAGCTGCCACTTCTGGCGCCAGGTGGGTGTGGGAGTCTGAGCCCAGCAGGGCGTGGGCCTCCTGGTCTCTGTCTGGGTGCCAATGCTCCGGAGCGCTCTTCATGCCAGCGTTTTCATGCTTGGGCGAGAAAGGAAAACAAGCTGAGCCATCTCCAGGCTTGTCAGTGGGAATCTGAGAACCTGCTCAAGGCAGGCAGGGACCTCGTTGCTTTTCCTTTTGTGCTCCACTTCCTTCGGCGAAAGGGCAGCAGAATTCTGCACCTGCTGGAGCTTTCTGGGGGGTCCCTCCGTAGGTCTCTCACTAGCCATGCTACCAAGGCAAAGGGATGTTCCCGTCTGCTGGCGTGTGTGGCCATGGTCAGGTAGCGCTTAGCAAGGGCTGCTCCCCTAGCAACTAGAGATGTTGTGCGGCACAAAGGGACTTCCTTACAGACCAGGAACCGCAACAGTGGGGCCCAGAGAGAAAAGCACCCTCTCACTATGGAAAGTGCGGGATCTGCCTCTGCTTGTTCCACCAGGATTTCTCCCTTGGCCAAAACGCCTTCCCTCCCCCCTTCTCCAGATCGATTTCAATGGATGTTAGAGGCCTGAATACCTTTGAGGATCCGGGCCTAATCTCTCGGGGTGCATCTACACTTACAAATTAAGTCGACTTAATTTAATCTGCGTCTACACTACATTTTCCTTAAATTGACTTAAGCAGCAGCTTAAATTGACTTAAGGAAAATTAAAGTCGACTTTATAAAACCTCATTTAAAGTCAACTTTACTAGCTAAGTCGACTTTATTAAGTCGATTTAGCCAGTGTAGACACAGATTATTCCTAAATCGACTTTAAGTCGACTTAAAGGGCTCCAGGGCTCCCCCACTGACCTCCCTGCCAGGGTGGCTGGCACAGGCAGAGCCTGGCGTGTCCCCCACCACAGGGCAGGACACAGCCCTGCCCACCCTGCTCCTATGCCCTGCCAGTGTCCCTGTCCTGCTCAGCCCCCATTATACCCAGGTACAATGGGGCAAATGCTGAGCCCCCTGGCACTTGGCAAGGGGTGCCCCCCGCCACCGTGGACCAGTCCCAGGTCCACCTAGCCCCTACAAGTTGACTTAGGCATCCAGTGTGGACGCTCTAAGTTGATTTGGCAAGGTCCCCTTTAAGTCAACTTAATTTTTGAGTGTGGACATGCTAAGTCAACTTAAATTAACAAGTGTAGACATAGCCTCGGTGCCTCAGTTTCCCCTCTGTACCATGGGGATCACTGCGCTGCCTTGCCTCTTGGGAGCTTGGTGATAAATACATTGAAGACTGTGAGGTGCTTTTGACTTTAAGGCCAGAAGGAACCATCAGGAGCCTCCTTTCTGACCTCCTGCGGGCCACAGGCCATGGCGCCTCGCCCATCCACTCCTGTAATAGCCCCCTCGCCTCTGGTGGAGTTTCCGAACTCCTCATATCTTCAGTTAAAGTCTGCAAGTCTCAGAGAATCTGCCATTTACTCTAGTACAACCCAGCAAAGGACCCGTGCAAAATGTCCTCTTAGAGGCAACCCAGCATTAGCATGTTGATGAATCTGCTGCCCCAAACAGCTCATGTTCACCCTGTGGCTTTACGTCCCCCAAAAGCAGGAGGGTGGCTGGGGTGAGCCCTATCTGCCCAGGATATGCCAGCGAGGAAGAGCAGTCACCCAGACCTTGACAGAGCACTAGGCGTGGACCCACTGAAGGACTTTTGCTCTGGCAGGATCTCCACGGGGCTGGTGACTTGGAAATCAGTGGAACGAGGCTGATGTCCATTACTTGAAGAGCTGGCCCCAGGCATAGATCATTAGGGAGAGTTGGGATAACAGTCGATAGGGATGTCGGGAAAGGAATTAGTTAGTGTGACCCAAGGGCAGTGAAATTCAAGGTAACTGGGACAAAACTGAACATGGGAAATTTTAGGTAAAATACCAGGGTCTATTTTAGGGCAGTGAACTGGGAGGCCATGGAATCATAGAAGATTAGGACTGGAAGGGACCACAGGAGGCCATCCTGTCCAACCTTGCTCAAAACAGGACCAACCCCAACTAACCATCCCAGCTAGGGCTTTGTCAAGCTGGGGCTTGAAACCCAAAAAAGATCTTTAGTATGCACTCAAAGAAAATGTTGGAAGCCCCATACCTCGGGTCACTGCAAACTAGATTGCACAAAGTACTGGGGAATATCCTGTACGAAACAATCTGCTAACAGCACAAGGCAGGGGAGGAGAGAACACAGTAGGTGATCTGAAGGGTCTCTTCCGCCTTTCATTTCTGTTTGCAGGTAAGTTATTTTCTAACTGGAGATACTGTTGCCGCAGGTCTACACTGCCTTCCCTTTTCGGCGGCAGTCGAACGGAGATACGCAAATTACTTAAAATAACTTGCATATCTGTGTTCTGCCCACCATACTCCCGGCAAGTCCACGGAGCTAAGACAGGGAGAGGCCTCCCTTCGACTCAGAGCTAACCCAGTGGCCGGGGTGGTGTTTAGAGATCAACTTCCTGAGTGGGTCTTCACAGACCTGAGCAGTCGATTGGGAAGGTTGAACTGACGGTGGGGTATTTGCCACCATCAGTGAAGACTAGCCCAAGTCTATTGTCCCAGCTGTGCTCTTGAGCTGAAATTCACCGCTGGGCAAACAGCCAGCACTACAGAGGGATATGGAGCACTAGGATTTGAGTGGGACATGTATGGCGTATACCATATAGGACTTGCGCTGGTCTCGGTAGGAGGGTGAATTTCACCCTTAGGTATTAGCATGCTCCTACCTCTAGAAAGTAAAGACAGGATTTGCCTATGTGAACTAAGCCAGAGGATCCTGCAATGACTATTGTCTCTCGGAGCCATAAAAGCTTCTAAATTTAGACGTTCCGTAAATGTAATTATTAATGGGCCGTTTCTGCTGAAAACTGCACCTTTTATTTTTAGGCCTGACCTTTTATCCCTTGCTTTTTCTATTCCTGGGATGTTTAATGACTGGAGCTTTCTGACACGGCTTATTTTGAATTGTTTTTCTTCTCGATGGCCTTTCATGGTTCCCAGCGTCTCGCTTTGACTGCGAGCAATAATGGACCAAATCCAGAAATGGCAGAGCGAGTCCAAGGACTGTGAGGCTTGTTTTTCGTGGCACTGGCCCAGGCGAGGAGATTTGCTTGTGCTTTCTGCTCTGGAGACGTTAATCCAGTGCGGAGCCGAAAGGGGAAACAGATTGTTTGCTTGATGTGAGGAGCTTTTCGTGTTTTCAAAAAGTGGCATTAGAGCAAAGAGCCCATGAGCGGACCCATGCCCTCCACCTACCTGCCAGGGCTATTCAGTTCCCCACGCTGTGCTCATTAATACTATTAGTCTAATGTCTCATAAAGCCACTCCCCAGGCTACATCCCTGTCTTAGCCCCGTATTTCCTCGGATTCCCCAGTCTCTCTGTCTCCATCTTTTGTCTCTGGTCTTATACATAGATTATAAACTCTGTAGGGAGGGGCCGTCCTTTTGTTCTATGTTTGTACAGCTCCTCTCACAACAGGGTGCTGGGCCATGATTGACTGAAGAACATTCAGAGTCAGATTCCTCACTCTCCGTTCTCGCCAGGCCTATCGGCATTTCAATCAGCTAACACCACCATAGCTGGGAGGGGCCGCGCGTCCCCAGGGAGTCCTCACGCCACAGCTGCCATACAACAGCTGGGTGGGCGGGTGGACCCGACCTCTCCACCGGCCCCGCCCAGGAAACTCCTGATTGGAGTTGACATCCGGCCTCTCCAATTGGCTCAGATTTACTATTTAAGCCTGAAGAAGGTACCCAGGAAGTTCTCTCAGCTAGTAGGAGAATCTCTGGCTGACTTCTACATTGCACCCTTGCCTTCTTGTCCGATGTTGAGCCCTGTCTTGTTCCTGCTTCTACAGAGCCCTGTTTCCACATTCTCCCGCTGGCTCCCACCTCTGGCTCTGGTCAGCAGGTCTTCCCGCCTACAGCCCGTTCCGTGATAGCAGCCCTGAGGTGAACGAATGCCAGGCCAAGCCAACTGCTGATGTCTATTGCAATCAGTGACACTATTGCCCACAGCATCTATAGTGGCTTTCCATGCCTCAGCAGATCCTCGCCATGAGGCCATTTTTCCTCACATGCACTTCTCACCCCCTGCAGCTGACATTCGGTCACGGACAGAAATGGACACACCCTGGAAATTTCCAGAGGGGTAGCCGTGTTAGTCTGTTGTACAGCAAAAAACAATGGGAGTCCTGTGGCACCTTATAGACTAACAGATTTTCTTCGGTATAAGCTTTCGTGGGCTAGAACCCACTTCGTCAGCCCTTGGAAATGTTTCCTGTGGGCCACTGGTGGGATTTTTAAATGAATTGGCTTCGACCACATTCACACCCTTTTGTGCCCACAGACTTTCAAACACCCCACTTTCGCCCCCACACATCGAAATGTCACAGCCGCACGCACGGGGATTCTGCCAAAAAGGAATGTAACGTTCACATGTGGCAGGGCATGGATACCTGTTGCATTCCTAGTATATATCGGGGCTAGAGAAGGCAACAGGAATGGTGAATCATAGAATCTAGCTGGAATGGGACCGGAGGTGTCACTGATTCAAACCTCCACTTCACTGAAGCACTAGCCATCATCTGCTCTCCCAGCCAATAGCAAGCCACAAGCACCTTGATCCTGCAAGGCGCTGAGTGCTTCGGCGCCGACCCAGCAAAGCACAGGCCTTCCCTTTGGCTTCGCTGGGGCTCATTGTATGGCTAAGGGAAGTTCTTTGCTGGATCAAGGCAGGGGCATGACTCTGCTCCCGTGCCCACAAGGCATGGGTGGTGGGCAAAAAGCAGGGACATCTGCTGAGTGCAGCCTGTTATTTAGGGTGGAGTCTGACCCGTCCCCTTTGCTGAATGAAGTTTTGTTGGGGAAAGTTGAGCCAAGGCGGCCGGCATCTTTATGAGCGGGCTGAGAGAAGTTGGCTTGGAGGGGGGAGATGTTTCAGCTCAGGGGCCATGCTAGTCGCTGGGGAACTGAGGTGAGTCAGCCCAAGAGGTTCCTTCAAAGCAGCTTTTTCAGGCCTGGTCTGCGGTGGCAGAAACCGGACGCCTGGAATTCACCACTGGCGCGGGAGCCGACGGCATGGCAGTAAAAGTGGCTGAACCCTGCCAGCCTCAGAGCATGGTCACTGATGGGAAAGGCAGATCGTGCGGTCGGATCTAAGGTCTAGGAACACTGTGCAGACCCTGGGCATGATGTTTACAGACTGGGGGAGCTGAGGCCCAGCCAGACCTAAGATGTGGGTTTTCGAGCAGCTGAGTGGCAGAGTCAGGGCTAACAATTGAGAGAATGGGCCGTCAGTCACTTCCTCCAGCCAGCAGACCCCACTGGCTTTCTCTGTAACAGCTCCACGGGGAAGTGGAGACAGATCTCAGAGGCCTCCACCAGCCACAAAATATCCAAAGCTCAGAGGCTGTGAACACAGTGGAGCAATGTGTGCAAAAGACGTGATAGATAAACCCTGGGCCTGTGGCTTATCTTCAGTCTTCATCATCAAAGCACACCGTGGCCTGGGCCCAGGATCTCCAATAGATTGTGTAAAGCTCAGGGAGGAAGACCATGGTCAGAACTAGGCTCTTCTGGTACAATGGAATTCCCAACAGAGGCAAATCTCATCCGTGCAGGAGACAGCACCGTCTCCAGGGGCCGTCCGAGCCTGTGAAATGAACTCCCTGGATCTAAGAACCATCTGAAAACTCACCACCTTCCATTCCAGATGTGTTTCTTTGACCTGCCTTTTCTGTTGTAAGCACATAGCAACAGGAATATTTATTTTAAAAATATCACTACCAAAACAGGGCACTCTAGTGCACACGCTTCTCCTCCTGGCAAGAGGATAAGAGAATAAACAATACATGATGGATGCAAGTCACCTTGTTCCATGGACTCCTGGAAGGTGCTAGGATCCTATAGCAATGAGCATGAGAAGAGAAGAGAAGAGAAGAGAAGAGAAGAGAAGAGAATTCTCACCATAACAAAAGTTGCTCAGGCAAATAGCAGATTGTGCATTGTAACACAGGGGACATGTGCCCGACTCCGCCCATCTACAAGAGGGGAGAATATTAAGTGATTAAAAACTTTGAAAGGAAACAAAGTGGAATAAAAAGAGATGGTCCTAAGGATTCCTCTGGGCTTTGGGCAGACCATATTTCTATATAACAACCTTCCAACCTCAGCCCTTCTTGGCACAGGAATTAGGTGAGTCATGCAGACCTGGGGAGGTGTTTACAGACGGCAGGACATCAAAGTGGTGAAAGATGCAGAGACGTTTCAGAGGTATTTGAATTACTCCTCTCCCCCTGGCAGATGGAAGGGGGGGTGAGGGTGTTTGCTGAGCAATCGGCTCATTTCCATTGAAATGAGCTAAGTATGATTTGGCCACCCCAGCTCACAATCAATACAGGAACCGCTGTTTTTCTTTTACACAAAAGCAGGGCTTCATGCCGGAGAAGATCAAATATGCTGTTGGGAGAGGGCAAGCACCAGAGAGTATGTCTGTGCTGCAAAAAAAAAATAGCACCTCTAGCAGTGAGTCTCAAAGCCTGGGTCTATGGACTTGGGATCATGCTACAAATAGCCATGTAACGTTCTCACTCACACTCCTTCCCCCCGTGTCAGGGCTCGAGCTGCGGCTGGGGACCTGACCTCTGAAACTCGCTGCTGTGAAGATGTCTTTGCAGCGTAGACGTGCCCAGAGAGACGCTCCATCAATAGAAGTTAGGCGCCTATTTAAAAATCTGGCCTTAGGTGACGTGGCCCTCATCACCCCCCGCGATGGGGCCAGATCAGGGACTCAAACCCATCTTTCCTAAGAGCTAGGCTAGGGCCCCAACCATTAGACCATTCTACCCCTCCGAGGCCTTGATTGACAAGGTGAAGGATTCATCTCAAGAGCCTCCGTGGCCACGTTTGAGTGTAGAGGTGGAGTCCTTCCTTCTGGAGTCCCAGTGCGTCCTCACCATCCTGGATTCTGCTGGAATCGTCTGCAGGCGGCAGGCCCAGGAGAGCTTCGTAGATTGCTATCTTTATTAGCGCAGGCTGCGGAGGAGCGATTGTCCCCCCCTACACTCCCCAACTGAACTGCAGCCAGCAGCTGTTACTGTAAATGGAAAAGGGATGCCAGCCTGGCTCTGAGCTATTCAGCATCAGCAGGTCCCACAATAGAGCAATGAAAGGTGGAGGAGGAAGGTGTTAGCTTTCTCAAAAACCATGTGGGGCCTGGTCTGGAGCGTTGTGCAGGGATGTGTGTGTTGGTACCAAGGCCTGGGCACGTTTCCAAAGCAGCAGGAAGTTAATCCCCTTCCCACTCCTCATGCAGAGAGCAAGGGGAGCAAAGCAGAGATTGGCCACAAGATCGAGTGTGAAAAGAGACACACTGCTGCCCGAGATTATTACTCGGCTGCTGGCCGAGAGCAATTACTGAGATATTTAACATTGGTACTGCCAGGTCAGATCCTGGGGCTGGATTTTGCAACTGCCACCTGCTAGCAGCTCTTACGGGAAATTACTTCTATGCAGGGCCCCTCGTTTACCCCTGCGCGCAGTGAAGGATCCAGTATCGTGGGCCCAGCAGACAGCTTGGAGAGAGGAGAAAAATAAGGAATAACATGTCCCGTCTTCATAGGATCTTACAGTCATCTAAATAACCTTCCACTCCAAAGTCCTGCCAGTCCAAGCAATGATATAAACGCATATGATGGTCTCCACATTAGCGAGGAGGAGGCAGGATGGTCCCAGGGTAGACTCTTAGGGTATGTTTACACTGGCAAGTTAGGTCGACTTAAGGAGGCTTAAGTCGACCTAACTTAATCCATGTCCACACTGGGTTTTCATTAGGTCGACTGAAGGGGCTTCCTTAAATCGACCTAATGAACGCTTAGGTCAACTTAATAAGAACCGCGGGGTATTCGAACTAACCCTCCTTAGATCGACCTAAGCTCAGTGTGGACACATAAGTCCACTTTCTTAGGTCGACCTAAGGGAAGTTAGGTCGAATTACTAAGTCCCGGTTAAGGGAAACCACTTTGTTAAGTCGACTTAATAAGTTCGACTTTAAGTCGACTTAAAGTCAACCTTATTAAGTCGACTTAACAAAGTCGACCTAACTTTTTCTAGTGTAGAGGTAGCCTTTCAGTTCTCTGCCACAAGCTTCCTGTGCACCCTCTCAGGGTCTGATGTAAGGTTAAATGCAGAAAAGAGGATGAGGGGCTCAGATAATGTGGTAATGGAGACCATAAATAAATGGAGGAGCCGTAGGTACATCTCTACATTGGGGCTGTGGTGTAATCTCCAGCAGACAGAGCAGTACTAGCTTTGATTGAGCTCGTGTGGAAAAAATACCATCACAGCAAAGTGAGAACCAAGATACGTACTCAGGGCAGCTAACCCATACAGCCACAGCTATACTGCTGCTTTTAGTGCATGAGATCAATCAGAATTAATGTGGCTATGGCCACCCATGCTGGAAATAACACCTTCAGTTCCACTGTAGAGATATCTTCCATTTGATAGGGTAAGGGACTTGCCCAAGGCCACAGAGGGAGTCAATAGTAGAGTTGGGAGGTCCCATTTTATAAAAAGGCTCCATAATGTGTTATCAAACCCAACCCAACCGATCAATAGGCTGCTTCTCACCAGAACTCCCTGATATTTTTCTAATGAAAAATTTTCCAAGTAAAATGTGAATTTTCTCCTGGAAAATATCCAAGTCAACTCCATTTTCCAGCTCTTTGAGGGGAAAAATTCAAAACAAACCGTTCCATTTCAAAAACATTGACATTCCAAAACAAAAACCTTCCACCTGGATCAAAAATAGCTGTGGGTTTTGTTTCAACATTTCCAAATTGCAGATTTTCAGGGACCTTTCGCTCCCTGAATGTTTTCGATCTTTTGATCTTTTGTCCCAGGTTCAGGACCAAAACAAACATTGGAACGTCCTGCGGGACAGAAATTCCATTCTTCGAACAGCTCCACTTGCTACTTCTATAACACCTTCCAGCGAGGTGCTTACATCTGCAACACGTATTGCTCACATCTGTCATGCATAACCCACCTGGAAATGTCTGAGCCATGAGTGGAACACAAGTGCTCCTGGCTCCATGCCCTGTAACAATGCACTCAGAGAACTCAGGTGGATCAATGTCACTTTCCAATCATTCCCCAGTTTTCCCAATGTCAGCTCTCAGCCCTTTCTCTCTGTCCACACTGGAGCTGGCTGGCTGCTGGGCTGGTTTCTTTCTTACACACTATTGCTGCTCTAGTTTTTCACAGACAGGACCCCCTTCTCTTTGCTCACTGGTTGCTTTTACCTTGGGGTAGGAGCACACTTCCTGTTAATGAGTTAAGCTAAAAGGTTGACTACTGACATACCTAAAGCCTGCGTGTTTGGGCTTTGATCTTGCACATTCTCTTCTCCAGCCCAAACACTGCAAGGTGACTCAGACCCCGTTCATAATCCAAATTAACACACGTTAATGATTAAACCCAGTTCCCGGGCCTCGGGTGCCAACGTCACTCCCAATTACATTCAAACAAAGAAGAAGGTACGGACAGTTCCCCCGGGGACAGGATGGGAGTTCCCACCACAAGAGCTGAAAGAGGAACTCTGTGATGTGGATGTATTTCAGCAATAAAGCGGCAATAACCCCCACCGAGCTGAAGGGAAGAAAGATAGCGCCTTTGTGAATCCCACCAAGCTGTGTGGTCCTGTGGAGGAGCTAAGAGCAGAGATGTCCAAAGGATGGCTGTGTCCTTCTCCCCTATCTCCACGATGGGAGGAGATCTTCCTAGCTGGTAAGGCCAGACAGGAGCACTTGATAGCCTAGGCTGATCTTCTGCATGATGAAGATCAAAGAACTTCACGCAGAGGTTTGTATGTCAAGCCCATAGCTTCTGTCGGGGCTATAGCACCTCTTTTTAAACGACATCCAATCTCCATTTCAAGATGTTCCTCGATGGCCACCTCCAAGCTGGACTGACAGTGGCTGGTTGCGGGCCCTCTGTTAAAGCAAAAACATCCTCATCTTACCCACTCTCTGGTGGTCTGCACTATCAGGACCACTGTCGCGGCGGGAGACTGATTCATGTATCTTAGATTTTTGTTATAACCCTGCACCATCCCATTGCTAAGAATCCTGTTGCAGGCAACTGCCATATCCCAAGGCAAAGATGCTGCAGCACGTCCTTTACCATCCCTTGTGCAAACTGGAAGCTTGGTTTAATCCAATTCCAGGAGATTAAAGGAAGATCCCTGAGAGCCGCACTAATTGGGATTCTTTGCAGCTCCCATACATTTTACTGTCCAGGCTCTGTGACCTGTGTTATACATGAGGTGAGGCCAGACTACATGACCATAATAGTACCTTCTAGCTTCAAAATCCCAAACATGAAGAGTTAATGACTGGTTTCTTTGTGTCCAGAGTCAAGTCCTCTGTAACTTGATTGGTCTGCGCAAAACCAACAAACATCCACAGTGGGTAACTGGTTACACAACAAGTGACATCAATATCTGCGGTGTTTTGCTGTCATCGGATCCTGTGTTTATGGGCGGGGAGCCGGCACACTGTGGAGAGCAGAACGCCAGGGTGTTATTGTCCAGGCAAAGTCTTTTTCCTTTTGCAATCCCTCGCTACTTAATGCCATGATCTTACAAAGGGCGAGCCTGCTCACTGCGGAGAAAGGTGGTAAGTCGGGTGCTTCTCTACATTAATCCACCTGATTGGCCTTTAACCCATCATTACACCCACATGAACAATAGACCAAATTCTTTTCTCACATACCCTGGTACATATTCTGTGAGAGCGCAATTTGCCCACGGTGAGGGCTGAATTTCTATCAAAAATCTATTGACACGGAGCTACCATGGTCTAGTGGGTCAGATACTAGATTGACAATGTTTCCACTAATGTACCTTTTCCTTTCCCAGGCTGCACCTGCCTTACCTATTTAAACTCTAAGTTCTTCAGAGGAAGATCTGGTTCTCACCACATGTTTGTACAGCACCTAGAGCACTGGGACTCTGATTTCAGTGGTGCTATTTAGGAGCTACTGAAATAATAAAAATAATGATTGTCTGTTCTGGCTGAGCTCTGGTCAGTGTGGGAGCCCCTAACAACTGGAGCATGACCACTGAAGTCACCTCACTTAGGACACCAAACAGCTACAGGAGAGTAACAACTTTCAGCCACTGTTGACTTGCAACTGTATTGCACAGAAGGGAAAGAGTAAGTCCCATTATCCATCACTACAAGGTTGGTAACAAGCCAGGCTCTCTGGCATCACATACGTGGCTTTTCCTTTCCTTTCCTCCCGATCCTGGGCAGCGCAAGGTCAGCACAATGTGGCTATTTGCTATCAGACGGGCTTAGGAGGAGCATTTTCATGGGACGATTCATAACGGGCCCCAAAGGTGATTGTGAATTAAAGGCAAGTGCAAATTAAGCTGCATTGGAATCCATTTTAAATGCCTGGAGAGCAGAGCCCTCCACAAGGCGGTGTGTACTCAGGGCCCTGACTCACCAGGGGCATCTACAGGCAAAACACCCCCAAAGCCCGGGCCCCAGACCTCTGTGTATGACAATGGTACAGTCAGCCTATGTCTGTTTGCAAAAAGACATGCAGGGCTGTTGTGCTGCCTCTGAAATCGGTGGCAAAACTCCCACCGAATTCAGTGGGAAGAGGATTGGACCATGGGTTTTAAACCAAGCAGGTTCTCTGCCCCCAACCTTCTGTCTCCACATCACTTTTGTAACTGCTCCGGCACCAGCTGTTTCAACGTATCGTCAGTATCTTCAGGACCGTCTCAATTTCTCCAGCTCCTTTGCTTTCTTCTCCCTCTCTCCTCCAACCTCAATTGCCAATGGTTTTTGATCTTCTCTCTGCCCTATCTATCTATCTATCTATCTATCTATCTATCTATCTATCTATCTATCTATC
>ML685799.1:544297-613284 GCA_007922175.1 Pelusios castaneus | reverse complement strand
ATCTATCTATCTATCTATCTATCTATCTATCTATCTATCTATCTATCAAGCAGTTTCCTCCTGGATGTACCCAACAGCCAATGGTTTCCAAACACCACTTCATCCCTCCACAGCACAGCCCCAGAAGCCTGAGGCCCAGATGTTAACGTGTCAGGGCAAGGGTGAAAAAATAAAAGTTCAGGAACTGGGAGGTGGGTCTAAGCCACAAACTCTATCTCTTGATTTTGAAATTCAGGGTGGGGTAGAACAGGGCAGGCGACCGCTGGGCGCGCCGGGCTTGGGGTGCCGTTAGCGTTTGAAGTAAAATGTTTCCGGTGTCCTGTATGTACTAAGATGTTCTGGACCTTTGTAAAATCTCCTGGAGCCTTCCAGATTTTCTGAGAATAACATTTTCCGCGAACCTCCTAAAACGTTGTCAGCTGGCCCTGGCAGGTAGATAAGAGTGGGGTGGCATCAGGCAGTCCGTGAGATAAGCGAACAACCCGTAGTGAAGGGAGAGCCCAGCTGTGATAGTGTGCAATATTGTGAATCTTTTTTTACTGTGTAATTTGGAAAGTGTGCTTGGGTCTTAAGACTTCAAGAGTGTAAGTAGCGACTAATAAAGGGCGTATTCAGTGTGACACCAGAGATATCTATCAAACCCCTATCTAGGCAACAATATGAAAGAAATACTGTTACTTCTTTTGCCCCGCTTAACATGTAATCGTTTATGACTTTCTGCGGCACAGAGACTTGCACCCTCCCTAGCACTGTCTGTTTCCCCCCATAGAAAATAACAGATGCCCCCGAAAAAGCTTTCAGGAGCTCAGCATAGGAAGGGAAAAGCTCAACTACAATTGTGAAATGGGCTACAAAAGTGATAAAAAATAATGTATTCAAAAGTTTAACAAGTGAGCGGGAGGGCGTCAATGATGCTTTCTTCCTGGGGGGGTCATTTGATCTAAGGCCAGGTCTGATAAAGGGGTTGAATCCAGGTCTTTGGTTTACTCCGTGACTGGCTGAGAGACCGGTCTGACATTGGTGCAAGCCGAACTGAGGTCAGCCAAGTTTAAACTGACGCACAACATCCACACACCCCAGAGCACTGGTTTCACCAAATCGGTGCAACTTCTGTGTGTAGACCAGGCCTCAAACGACTCTGCTTTCTCAATCCCAGTTCTGGCCATGCCACTGACCCACATTGGTTCGGGTGGGGACAGGGTATCTCCTGGTGCAAATAGCACAGGGACGGACGGAAATGGAGGCGCGACAGCTGTTTCTCTCCCTCTCTTCCCATGCATGCAGGTGGACAGCCCCACAAACCTCTACCCACCCACCTCTGACCTAAGAGATCAGTCATGAACTCTTTCAACAGCACCTTTGCCCCCGGCCCTGAGACCAGCCTTGGTGGGAGCTGTCTTCTTTCTCCAGCTGGCACTGATAAATCAGACTCCAGCAGGGAAATCCCTCCCGGCACCAGGGCTGGAACTTCTCACTGACAGAAGTAAACAGAGAATAGCCTCTGCCTTCCCAGACCAAAGGGAAAATCCTGCTTCCAGATCCACCCAGTGACTCCAGGGGAGTGAGTCACACACTGCCCTTATTGTCCACAGGGAGGGTCCGGCCAATGCAGACCCTTTGGGGGAAGGGTATTCCCAAAGGACACTCATCCTCTACAATCAGACATGGCTCTGCCCAGCACTGGAGACACATCCTTTTGCTAGTTTCTGAACCTTCCCATGTGCACATTTCACCCCTGAATATACAAATTCACACATACCCACAGTCATAAATATCTGTACATCCACACAAGTATAGACAGTCACCCAAGCGCATCCAGCCCACCACCTCTGCACGCACACTAGACCGTAGCCTCAGAAACACACACGGATCTACTCAAACACACGCACACAATCACAGGTGCACACACGCACATTCACATTCACTCAGACATATCCACGCACACATATTTGTATTCTTATACTCACAGCTACAGTTTCCCGTGCATTCTCTATGTCTCTCTTTCATAACGTGCATTTAAACAAAACCACTTGTGCATAGGCAATCCAAATGCTAACACAAACACACTTGCAACGCTTACCCTCCTCTTTCTCCCTCTCCCGCACATGCACACCCTTCTCTTTCTAGTCTAATTTCAATTCTAGCAGCTGTTAGCAATGGTACAGAGGCAGTGTGGCTCGTGGATAGAGCGCCAAATGTCAGGAAACATGGATTCTGTTCCTCGCTCTGCCACTGGTTACTTAACAGCTCCGTGCCTCAATTTCCCCCTCTGTAAAAAATGATACGTCCTTTGTAATCCACACTGAGATCTACAGACAGGAAGTTCAATGGAAGCGCTAGGGATGAGTAGTACATGACAATTTAGATAACAGCCCCCCTCAGCTGTACCAGCTGTCTGGACAGGGATTTGCCTCCGGGTTTGATTTGTTTTCCCCAGTGACTCATAGGTTGAGGTTTTAGGGATGGGTTTTTTGACTGTCATTGGAATTGTTTGTCCCAGTGTTTCGGAGCTGTGGGCAGGAAACGGAGGGGGTTTGAGAGGGATGCCGGGTGCAGAGTGAATTTAGGCTGGCACAGGATCGTTGGCCAACACCCATAGTCTATTCTTACCTGTACTACTCGGAGCGTCGTAACAAAGAGCTCTTTGTCAGCTCCCACACACCATGACCCTGCTCTGAGAAGTGTTCGCCAGCTTGTCTATTACCTTTACACTACTCACTTCCTGAGACATGCGCCACCCTGGCTTCCCACTTGGTTTTGAATAGAATGGAACCAATCTGACAGGGGGGCTTCCTGAATGCAGAGCGTAACCCCCCAGCTGTCCTCTGCTGGGAGCCAGCCAGTGCAATGCAGGGAACTTCCCCTTTATCACTGGGAACATGGCTGGCTGCTGGGGGGGGCTCTGACAGGCCCTGCATGATCTGGTCCAATAACCTGAGCTAGGTGGTTCAGTTCCAAGGCAAAGCTGTGAAATCACTTTCTCTTTTTATTCTCCCCAGCTGGCTTCTCCCAGTAGGGACTGTAATCCGCAAGGTTTGAAGTCATCCTTTGTTAGTACATGTCCGGTTGAGCTCCGTGTCTTGTTTTCCCCTGAAAGGAGGGATAGTTTTCTCGTTCGGAGGTGGCCCTGGAGCTCTGGGGCTGTTCCTGGCTCTGTCAAAGTCACATCTCTCTGGGTAAAATTGTGCCCTAAGCCCGGCTCTGTGGAACCCAGGACCCCAGACTCGGAGGGTGAATATTATTATATTAGTATTATATCCCAGCTGAAGCTCCTCTGGGCTACGGCAGACCTTCTCAGGCCACAGGAGGTGACCGGAAGTTTTATGGGTGGTTTTAGACTGAGAACACAACCAGCTGAACCATTTTGAGTCCCTGAAGCCAGAGGAAAAATCACTTCTCTATCTCATGCTCTGTCCCCTCTTTCAGGACATGGGCAGAGCACGTTAGGTGTGGAAGGCCAGGTCCACACTAAAAAATTAGGTTGATCCAGCTACCTTGCTCACAGGGGTGAAAATCCACGCCACTGAGGGACAAAATTAAGTCAAGCTAACCACTAGCGTAGACCGCACCAGACCCATGGAAGAATTCTTCGGATGACCTAGTGACCACCGCTTGGGGGGGGCGGATTAACCACAGTGATGGTGGAACCTCATACTTTTCACTGCAATCTTGGAGCGCTTCCCAACTGTGCAATGTGACTAATGTCTGCCACGTCTTGCTCCCCACCGGCAACATGAGATATAGTCATTTTTCCTTTCTCCTGCCTTTTACCTGTTTAGACTGGCAGCTTTTCAGAGCTGTGAGTCTCGCTCCTTCTGTGTACATACAACATCCAGCACAATGGACCACACTCGGCTGGCTCCGGGCGCCCCGGCCATGACGCAAATAATAAACAACCTAATCATTCTTGAGCAACTGGTTCCCTGCACGTTTCAGCAAAACTCTTGTTTTTAGGTGGCTTTGGTCAGGGTGGGGAGAAAGGACATAAAATAAAAAAAATGCTGTTTTGTTATTTTTGTGTTGTCAGGCAAAAGACACCCACCCCTCAATCAGAAACCCTCTACTATAGAAAGGGCTGGATTCAAATCTCTCCATTGCTTTTCTCTGCCATTGCACGCAGTGGTCATAGGCAGGTGGGACGGCAGACTCAGATATGAGCAACCACCACTGCATTTTACCCGAAGAGCAGAGGCGGTTTTTGGGGAAGGCAAAGCAGGCACCTGCCTGGGGCCCCTTGGCCTACCCCAAAAGCCATATCTGCCTCCCGTCCTGCGGGATACATGGTGGGGAGCTGGGGCTGGGGCCAGTGCCTGGGATCCTGGGACTGGCTGGGGGGGGGGGCTGGCAGTGGGGAGCCGGGGCTGTGAGGGGGAATTTTGGGGCCCCCAGTGGGGAGCAGGATCTGCATGGGGGAACCATGGGGGGGAGGGTTAGGGCCATGGGGAGGGCCAACCGTGGGGAGCCAGGGCTATAGGGGGGTGTTTTAGGGCCCCCAGTGGGGAGCTGGTGCTGGTGCTGTGGCTCCTATAGAGGTCCCCACAATGGGCATTCACCTGGGGCCCCAGAAGACCTAAGGACGCCTCTGCCTAAGAGCAGCAGTTTTCTGAGGCATTGGAAGGGCCTGATTTTTTTCTGGTGTAATTTAAATGCAAAAGAGAGGTTAAATATTTTTTTAAGCAAGGTCCTAAACTCTTCTTTATATTACAGTGCCGCTCAGAGACCCCCACTGAGACCATCGTGCAAGGCGCTGTATAAACAAAGTGTGCGCAAGCACCTGCCCCAAGAAGTTCACAGTCCAAACGGACAAGATACAGGGTGAGAGGATTCGCACCCCACCCCCCTTGCAGGCGGGGAACCAGAACAAGGAGATGGAGGGACGTGACCGAGGCCGTTTGTGGCAGAACAGGGAAACGAATTGAGAGCATCTGAGGCTACTGGGCTGACCCACGAGCCAAGTTTTCCTCGGAAGAATAACACACTAACATTGTAAAAATCTGAACTCAACGCCAGCCAGGTAATTTTCTCATTACCTCCCTACATGCAGCGCTGTGTATGTGTGCAGGTCACCAGGGCGATGCGAAACACCACACGCTAACCTCAAAGCAAGGTGAAGCTTGTTTACCGAGTGCTTGTACCTGCAAGCTGTTTCGCTCCTTTGTGTGGGAGCCAGGAGAAAAGCTGGTTAGCACCTTTATCGCAGGGACGGGGTTTGCCTCCTTTCTTGCTACAAAGGAGGCAATGAGATTTAGGGCACTTTGCATCTTCAAAGGGCCAGGCCAACATGATGACGGCCTGGGCAAGAAGCTGCTTTTCCCTCATATTGGGAAATGGAGACTGTGAGATGAAATGACTTGTCCAGGCCACAGAGCAGGACCAGCGTCTGCTCCCAGGTTAAATGGGTTAGTGGGCAGGCTGGGGAATGGCCCTTGTAGGCTAATGCAGTTCCCTGGCCAGAGACCAGGGCTCCCATGAGGATTTTAGGGAAATTGGCCCGTATTGATACAGATCCACGGACAACGGCAGGAGAAGTCGCATGGACGTGGCATCGGCGTTTTTATCGCCTCTGCCGTCGAGACCTGCTCTGGGGCTATGTGTACACTTGAAAAGTTAGGTCGACTTTATGAAGTTGACTTAACAGAAGTGGAGTTAACTTTTCAAGTATAGACGTGGCCCCTTTTTGGCCTTATTAAGTCGACTTAACGTTTTAAGTCGACTTAAAAAGGTCCAACTAGGCACTACTCCGCATCTCCACTGGCTTAAGTCGACTTAATAAAGTCGACTTAAGTGCTAGTTCGAATTCAAATGAGGTGGTTTTAATTCAAACTAACTTTTCCTTAGTTCGACTTAAGGAGCAGCTTAAGTCGATTTAAGGAAAGCCCAGTGTGGCTGCGGAGTAAATTAAGTCGACTTAATTCCTAAGTGTAGACGCACCCCGGATTAGGAGTGCAGTTAAATCCCAGTGGTCTGTCTGTATGAATGTTCCTCCCACCACCAGCAACAGTGCTACAGAAATGGGGGAAGCTGGCTCTAAAGTCCTCCGTGCAGATGCAGCTGGAGAGATGTTGTGTATTTGTGCCTCACCTGATTGCCTGGGTTGCCATAGCAACCCAGCTCGCTTGTTGCCATAGTAATAATCAGGACTTAGCGGAGCCAGTCTGGGCTGGTTTTAGTGTGTTTCCTACTAAAGACACTTAAAACATGGATCCCAATCTGGGTGCGTCACCCTGATCTCTTCTCGGATACCAGCTGTTCCAAAGAGTCGACATAACAAGAGACCGATCGTGGTGCGAGCCACGGCCAAAGCCCCGCGGCCGTCGGGGGCCAGCCTTTGCAAAAAGGGGGAGAAGTGCGGAAAAGGGGCAGCATTAGACCCAAGGAGCCCCGGCCAGGCATTGTGACGCGATCTGGGCACCCGCACTCAGCAGCCACTTTTGACAGCGTCGTTCTTTGCAACGACCTTGTGAGCGGTGCAATCAAGTCCTGCACACGTTGTGTTTGTGTATCGCTAGCAAGATCGGCAAGTGTTACATCCAGTTGCCTGGGCCAATGGGGACAGAGCGGCTTCTTCGTCCCTTTCTGCCCCACAAAGGGGCCAGGTCTAAGCTAAATACTTACCTCAGTGTAACAATGTCACGCCGAGATATGGAAAAATCACACCCCTGAGCGCTGCCGTTATACTGACCTTAACCCAACGTTGATCTGCCCTAAGGATATGAGCTGAGCAAGTCTGCAGAAGGCAGACGGTAAAGAGTGGAGGGCCGTGACAGAGCAGGGAATGAAAGCCACGTCTCTCCAGCTAGTGCTTTCAACCAGTTGACTTCTCAATCTTCTTATCGACAGTGGTGTAAATCAGGTGTGACTCCACTGAAGTCTGAGGTGTTACCCCACCAAGACAGGGAAGAGAATTAGTCCCCTGCAGACTAATTCAAGGAAGAGACACCTCCAAGTGCGATGTGCTTTACCTGCACCTTTCACTAGGTAACTTTGAAGAGACCAGAAAGAAAACTCATTTTTATTCTTCCACTGGCAGCTTGCGGGGCAGGGGGAAAGGTGATCTTCCATTGACTTGTGCACGTTCTTCCCTTGGTGTTTAATGAAAACCTAGCCTGCACTCAGCAGCTCAAATTTGGGCATGTATGTGCAGACGCAGACCACATGCCAATGCAGGATAATTGATTGATAAAACTGCAAATCCAGCCATTTCATTTGCTTTCATAAGGAGACTGCAAAGTAAATAAATCTAAGGTGCAACCCAGTTCCTTTACCTTTACAGCTGATGCGGGCGAGATTCCAAACCCCTTGAATTCAAGGGAAAGGCACCCACTTATTTCAAGGGGCTTTGCTCCAGGATCCCTCTGCATATCCAATAAATACAAAGGAAATGGATTGGTCGTTGCATTTTGTCTTTTGCAAACTCCTGGCCTGCACTGCCATGACTCAAGGAGCTTTAACCAGGAGGTGAGCCACTCCCGACACCTGCTGCTTTCTCCTCCCACACCCTGGTTTCACAGGGCTTGTTTGCAGGGCAGTCAGAGAGCGGTGGGAGGCAATGATGTGGCAATGTTTACTTAGCTCCTGCAGGAACGGCAAGCTCAGGACAAGCCTGTTTTCTCTTCCCTGCTATCTTGGGCATGATCCCGTGCCGAACTGAACGGAAGCGATAAGCAATTGATTGTTTCAAACAATGGAGACCACGTCACCTTCTTCCTCTGCTACATCGGCAACATACCTCCATGCCTCTCTGCTCCTAGCCAGCCAGAGCCTTAATATGCTCTGGGATGATGGTCTCATCCACAGGCTGGACGTTGACACCCAATCACTCCTTGTCTTCACTGAAGAGCACCCTCAGCTCCTTGGCTATGTCTACACTTGTAATTTTACGTCGACTTTAGCTAAGTTGACTTAGCATGTCCACACTTAAATTTAAAGTCGCCTTAGGGAGGAACTTACAAAGTTGACCTAGAGTGTACACACTGGACGCCTAGGTCGACTTCTAGGGGCTAGGGGGACCTTGCGCAGGTCCACGGTGCCAGGGGGGCACTCCTTGCCCAGTGCCAGGGGGCTCAGCCTTTGCCCCATTGTACCTGGCAGTGACCCTGGCAAAGCATAGGGGCAGGGTGGGCAGGGCATGCCAGGCTTCTCCTGTGCGCCCTCCCCCGGCAGGGAGGGCAGGGAGGGAGTCCTGGAGTAGCCCTAAATTGACTTAGGGCTACTCCAGGTCTACACTGGCTTAAGTCGACTTTAAGAAGTCGACTTAAGCCTAAAGTCGAACTAAAAGTAGGTTTAATAAAGTCGACTTAATTTTCATTAAGTCGACTTTATTTTCCTTAAGTCGACTTAAGCAGCTTGCTTAAGTTGACTTAAGGAAACTGAAGTGTAGATGCAGAGTAAAGTAAGTTGACTTAATTTACAAGTGTAGACACACCCCTTGTGTCTACTGAATGCTGCCTTCCAACAGTGGCCCATGCCAGGAGCTTCAGAAGGAATGACTAGAACAGGTAATCATCGAGTGATCCAGCCCATCAGCCATCCCCAGTCTTTGGCAAACAACAATCCCTGCCTAATAGCCATTGATGGATCAATCCTCCATGAATTTATCTAGTTCTGTCTGGAACCCTGTTGTACTCTTGGCCTTCACAATATCTTCTCGCAAGGATTTCCACAAATTGACTGTGGACTGTGTGAAGAAATACTTCCTTTTCTTCATTTTCAACCTGCTGCCTCTTAATTCCATTGGGTGACCCCAGTTTTTGTGTTATGAGGAGTAAATAACATTTCCTGATTTATCATCTCCACACCAGTCATGGTTTTATAGACCTCGATCATATTCCCCTCCCCCCTCCCCTTAGATGTCTCTTTTCTGAGCTGAAAAGTTCCATTCTTATTAATCTCTCATATGGACGCTGTCCCATACACCTAATCATTTTAGTTACCGTTTTCCAATCCCAATATACTTTCTGGAACTTGTGCTGAATGCACATTTCTTTAGTCGCCGTCAGCAATAATCTTAAGCAAACATTACATATTCCCTGAGAAATGCACGTGCCCACAGAACGGGAAAGTTCCAACCCCTCCTATACGTGGCATGTTATAGCGACAGCTTGGCACAGCTAACACTATCCAGATCTCTCTTAGTTAAATGTCTTCATTATAGCCTTTTGTTTGGCTAAGCCATCCAACAAAACTCTTGGGGTGTGAATTTAGAGGAAGATCAGCCGCTGTCCAGGCCAGGATTCTGTGCTGCACCGTTCAGAAATAAGTTACAGAAAAAGCTGGAAAAGCCATCAGGAAAGGCTCCAAGTCCGCCTGTTAAACAGGCATTCTAATTGCTTGCAAGCTTACACCAAGATCGTTTTCTCTAATTAAACAAAGATTTTCCGAGGCTGTCTCGTTTCTGCATGGCGCTACTTGGCACCCCGTCTTGGCTTCCCAAACTGTCTGTGTCCCTGAAAGGCCATAAAAAGTTAAGTGAAACAAATGGACTTTTCAAAACAGGAGGAAAGGCATTTCTCAAACCAGAGGAGTTAGGGATTTTAAACCTGATGGCTGAGGTTTGGAGCAGAGAAGCAGAGGGCTGAGAACAGAAAGACCTGGAAATACAGGAATCCACCTGTGTAATGCTGTGCCCTGTCTCGGACACAGACAGTGGAGGGGTCTACCCGTCTAGCAGTGGTACAGTGTGAAACCATGTGGTGCTCCAATGCCAGAGATCGTTTCTTTATCCTTATTTCAAAAGAGGAACGGCCTACTCACCCATTCCTGTGTCCAACCCAGCCCCTTCAGGGAGGGCAAAAAGCCTCCCCACCTCCCGTGTGGACTGACGCACCGAGAAACATTTCACTTGTCCCAGTGCCGGTGAAATACAATCACGGGAGGAGAACTAGGAATGGTTCCTGCCAGGACACGCGCACCCTCTGTTCCCATTGTCATAGATGGGGTCTCAGTACCACAGAGGATAAGCCCAGAAGCTGTCGGGAGGAATCCAGGCCCTAGAGAAGTCCATGGGCGTTTTCAGTGAGCCCACGATTTCGCTCAGAGTGAGGAAGGAAGCTAGGGATGGGGAAGAGACAGGAAGATGCAGAGAAGCAGGCAAATCTTTGTCTTGTACATTTCAAGTGTGCATGGATGATTTTGGGCCCTCACACCATGTACTGCACAGGTTGGCCCCTGGACTCGACCATTCTTGCCACAAAGAAATGGCCTGGGTGCTTCTTAAGGCTGACGTCCTTGAGGGTGTCCTCGTTAGGTTTGCTGCCTGCAGACAAGTTCCAGAGGGGAAGTCGTGTTAGTCTAGTCCAGAAAAACAAACAAGGAGTCCTGGGGCACTTTTAAAGACCAACACATTGATTTATCACCGGAGCTTTCGTGGGTATAATCCCACTTCGTCAGAGGCGTGAACTGGAAGCTGTAGCATGTCAGATGAATAAATTCAGAGAAGGGTAAGTCACAAGGTCAGTTCAGTCGTTTTCAGCAAAGCAAACAAGCTGTTTTGATTCAAACACTGTGGAACAACAGAGGAGAAGGTGAGAATGTTAAAAGAGGGGGAAATCACCTTAGGTAATGAGTGAGCCAGCCCAAATCTCTATTCAGACCTAATCTAACGGTGTCAGAGTTGCATAAGAATTCTAACTGTGCAGTTTCACGTTGGAGTCTGGTTTTAACGTGTTTCTGATGAAGCATTGTAACTGGCATGTCTTTCACAGAATGTGCAGGGAGGTCGAAGTGTTCCCCGCTTGGTTTTTGAATGTTACCCTTCCGGATATCTGATTTGTGTCCCTTTACTCTTTTATGCAGAGACAGTCCAGTTTGGCCAATGTATAAGGCAAAGGGGCATTCCTGGCACATGATGGCATGTACCCCGTTGGTGGATGAGCTGGTGAATGGACCCCTGATGGAGATGACAAAATGGATCACACCCACAAAAGCTCATGCGATAAATAAATGTGTTAGTACCACAGGACTCCTTGTTTGTTTTGCCTGTAGAAAGCGTGGCAGCTGCTCTGTGGATATACCACGGCAGGAATTTCTCCTCCTGCTCCTTCCTGCGGCAGATCTAGGCGAGAGGCTTTCCTGGTGATTTCACAGCAAGCTACTGCTAAGCCGTTCCATAAGCTAGTTAAGCTCCTTCTCCCTCCAGAAGACAAAGGAACGGCACAGCGCCAGCCCCAGGTGCTCTGAATATACATCAGGCAGAACCAGGGGGAGATGGAGAATTCCTTCCATAACCGCAGGAATCAAGCAGATAAATCTGGGGTGATTTGGGTGATGCTCAGAGACATAAGAGCCCCTCTGCTCCTGCTGGACATGTCACTGTTCTAAAAGGCACCAGCTGCCACCTGACACACACCATTTGAGAGTAATGTCTCTGTTCCGGGAAGCCAATTGCATTTCACAGCTGGAACCAGCAGCCCCTAGCAGCCTAGGCCATAAAACCTTTGTGAATTTACAAGACGTCTTGGCACATTTGATCACACTGCGCAATGCGGAGGATAGCCAACATCCATGACTTCAACCTGCCACATCAAAGCCTACTCTCCCAGAGGGTCGGCTCTCCCTCCCCCTGCTTCCAGGGGTATAACACTCTGGAAAAGTGGGGGAATATACAAGTGAGCCAGGTATCCTTTAACTTTCCCCTTATCCCTTCCCCTCGTTAAGAAATACTTAATTCCATTTTTTTTACAGCCCTTGGTGGAGACCCAGGCCCCATCTGGCCATTTGAAGTGGCTGTCCAGGAAGTTTAAAATTCCATTCTGCTTTTTGAGCCGGGTGAGTGGAGTAAACCCAGTGTCCTGGCCAATGTTTCCTCCCTGAATCAAAATAGGTTGCGACACCTGAGGCAGCGTGGGAGCAGAATGGCTGCTTTGGTTTCCCAGCCAAGACACTGCACAGGTGCTGTTTAGCTCATCAGTTCATAAAGGGTGGTGTTTTTAGCTGCGACACCGGCACGCTTCCATTAGCCACATTCTTCATCTTTAAAGCCATAAGGATGTCACCATCTGCAGGGAATGGCAGCCATTTTGTGTCCAGTTCAGTGCAGCCCAACAGAGACACACCCCCTGTGCTCTCTCCTGTGCAGGGGATTGACTTTTGTGCTTTCTTGTTCAGCTCTTTTCTTAATAGAAAATAAAGATCATTCTGATGGAAAGTCCCTGGAGCACAAGCGGTGCTAGCTGCAGAGTATACCTTTTCACTGTCCCAATCCTGGGGCAGGGCCTCAGAGGGAAATCAAAGGTAGAGCTGGGAACAAAGCCAGGTGTCCCGACTCCTACTCCAGTGCTTTGTCCACAGACACAGGCCATTTTTTGTATAGCATTTCACTACCCCCGGCCTGCCCTGCTCAGGATCAGAGGGCAGGGAATGCTCAGCCCATTAAGTGACTGACTCAGACTGGATCCATTCAAGAGGCGGCATTATCACGTGGCGCCGAGAGACAGTCACTTACCGTACCGTCCCACAGGGAGGGCAGTGCCTGGAAAGCTGCGATTCAAGTTAAGATTGTGTCACAGCAATTTTTAGCAAAAGTCCCATGCAGGTCACAGGCAATACGTTAATATTCGTAGGAGCTGTGATCTTTCTCTGACTTCTGCTAAAAATAAAGGGCAGGGCTGACCAAATGCCCAAGGGCGGATGATGAGATCCCTGGCCCCGCTGCGGGAGCGGGAAGGTGCAGCAGTCTGGGAAGTGCTGAGGCTCCCAGCTGCAGGGTCCCCTGGGGTGATGCGGGGCTATGGCATCCACCCCAGCCATGACTGACATCTCTGGGCTCCACCGCTGAGGCTGGAGGCTGCAGGGTATCTCCACAGCCCAAGGCAGGTCAGGACTGTGCGGTCCCTGGTGGAGGCAGGTCTTTCCTACTGAGGCTGGGAGCTATGGAGGCCAACAGAGCTCTGGGGTGCCCCCACTTCAGTGGATGGCAGTGGGGTGCCCACCACTCTCAGGGGTTTGGGGGTGTGGAGTCCCCACACTGCCATCCCAGCTCACAGCAGTAGAGTGTCCCACTGCATACGTGATTTGGGGCTCTGGGGTCCCCCACTGGTCCCCCAGCTCATGGCTGCAGGACAGAAGCTGAAGAGGATAATTTCACAGAATCCATGACTTCCAGTGACCTCTGTGACAAAATGTTATCCTTAGCTATGATTCAGGAGTTACACCGAAATTGTAAAAGCGAGTGTGAGGCCAGGGGGAATGACACAGCCTTCCGGAGAACAGGATCCTACAAACACACACCCACCGCACACAAGAAAGCTCTTTTCCAGCTGGATTTTCATATCTGGGCAGATAACAAATCAACATGCTGTCATAAAGGTCTCAGGGAGGGTTCTGGCTGTCAGTCTGAATAGTCTCTCCATGGTACAAAGAAGATGAACTGAAAGGGATGATAAAGGACTGATGTCCAAACTGCGGCTCCCAAAGGGCAAAATTTCCCTCACTGTCACAGCGCTATAAACTCGGAGCAGCTCTCCTGAGTTCAGTGGTTTGGATGGATGTCACCAAGGTCAGAACCTGGCGCCAGCGTCTTCCCTTTTTGGGGCCTGGGGTATATTGCACCTGAATTTCTCAGCCAGTGAGCCCCGGGTGGAAGTGTTGAATATTTCCACTTCTTGCTTCCTCATTGCAGGTGACAATCGCAGGCTGCGCTGAGAGGCACCCCTACCTGGCTTCACACCCAAAAAATCATTTGGCTCAGGCAAAAATAAGGGCACAAATGAAGTATGCCACAATGGATTCTGCTTGGCTGAGAAACCGCACACCTTAATTTTGCCCTCCATACCGATGACCCGTTGTGATTACTGCCCTGTGGAAACGTCTCTCTCAGAAGCTAGACCAGAGAGACACCACTTTATTTCCCAGCGGCCGCGGTAGACACGTCAGCCAGTTACAGGTTTTGGTTACTGCTGGAACTCCCCTGTTGCTCCAGCACTGCGAAGACTGGTCCCCCCCGTGAGTCCTCTAGGAATAATCACTCCCTTGTGATTGATGCCTTTTACGAAGGGTCTTTAGCTAGTACTCTGTGTTGTCCTGTGGCGTTTAAAGGGAGCCGCGCTTTCCCTTTTCATTTCACTGTTCTGAGAGCCAGTTCCTTTCTGAGCTAGTCTGTGGAGAGCAGAACTGGGAAGTGGCTGATGGTTCGGATAAAGCTCTCTGCAGAGCACCCTTCAGAGGTGAACCCCAAAGGTGCAGGAAGGTCCTGGGGTTTCAATATGGACGCTTGAGCGTGAAGGAAAATCCTGGTGAAATCAGAGCAGCGGCCTGCAGTCTTCCAACCAGTCTCCGTAGGGAAGCATTTGACTACCAAAGAGCAATCCAGACAATAATGCCTAGTGGCTGAAGCGCATGCTCAGGAATCAGAAGATGTGGACTCTAGATTTGGTTCTGCCAGAGACCTGTCACATGTCACTGGGCCACTCTGTGCCTCAGTTTCCCCATCTGCGAGAAGGGAGTAAAAATCAAGCCAAACCTCATAGGGTTAGCTCACTGCTTGTAAAGCAATTGCGGAAGCTTTGCTGGAAGGTGCTAACAATGTGCAAAGTTATTATTAATAAGCCCGCTGGGAAGAGCAAGCTAACCCTGGCTAGTCAGAGGTGTGAACCAAATTCTGCATTTGGTAACAACCTGTGCAAGTCATAGAATCACAGGGTACGTCTACGCTAGCAATTTAGGTCGACTTAAGTCGACCGAAATTACTCCACGTCTACACCAGACATTCATTAAGTCGACTTAAGAAATTCCTTAAGTCGACTTAATGAAAGCTTAAGTCGACTTACTAAGAACCGCGGGGTCGTCCACCTAACCCTCCTTAGGTCGACATAACCCTTCTTTAGGTCGACCTAAGCCCAGTGTGGACATTTAAGTCCACTTTGTTAAATCGCCCTAAGGGCAGTTAGGTCGGCTGAACAAAGTGGACTTAGTCCACGTCCATGGACACCACTTTGTTAAGTCGACTTAATATGGTCGATTTTGTCAATCTAACTTTTCCTAGTGTAGACATAGCCATAGAAACTGGAAGGGACCATGAGAGGTCATCAAGTCCAGTCCCCTGAACTCATGGCAGGACCAGGTACCCCCATTAACCCATCCCTGGCAGGTGTTTGTCCAACCTGCTCTTAAAACCCTGCAGTGTAGGAGATTCCACAACCATTGACTTCACAAGGAAGCGTGAGGCGTGAACCAGGAAGAGTTTGGCCCATTGTCAGGTGTGAAAAATTGGCAGAGCCTGATCCATATATCACGCAATGCGAAACAGTGAAGACACCGTGGCAGTGAAAAAGGCACTAAAATAATCCACTTTGGAGCAACAATCACCTCAAAGATCGCCCGGCTCCTTGAAAAGGGAACTGAGCGAAGCGGTGGAAACCCTGGCCGGATAGTTCCCTTTCAGTTTGGTTCTTGTATTTCTGGTTCCCCGACCACTTTGGGGAAGGGGGAGTGAGATCATCCCAGCCACTCAATAGCAGATTACCTCAAACCTCCTGCATGACTGAGGCCTGAGGAAATGGCGTGGTTCAGTGAGACCGCTCGCTCAGGCAATGAACATGGTGAGGGGAATAATACAGTCACCTGTGTCCGTGCCTGGCCAAGTACATTCAGCTCGAGCGTTGGGCCTGGAATGCATTGCCCAACGCACCGTCCTGAGAGCCTGGGCTCCGGGCTAGGAAAGCGAGCATCCTGGGGCAGGACCGTACTTCATTCTCGGCCGCAGACCTGATTTTATTCCAGCTACTGTAGATTATCCCTCACTGCAACTTCTGCAGCAGCTGGGTTAGAGACTCTGGCCTCATGTTGGAGCCACGTGCACCATCACAGACACAACTCGCGAGTCATGCCGGGAAGGGGAGGCACGGCTCCACCTCTTCCAATGACCCACGGGAGCGCTCTTCTTCATCTGGAAGAGTCGCATGCAAGCCGACTAGAAAGGGGAAAGCAGGCCATGCTGCCTTTCCCCACTCCGCTCCAACGGCCTCCCCTGTGACAAGATTCATGAAATTCAGGCCATAAACCCTGCATGATACAAGCTCCTCCCGCAGCAGTGTCCTGATGCCACATACACAGCTTCCACTTGGCGTGGCAGGGTGACCCACTCCCCTCCCAGAGAGTAGGGGCCACGGCATTAAGCCTCTTTTTGCCCCCCCTCCTCTCTTCCCTGGCCTGCAATGGATATCTCTTCCCCTATAGGATAGATATTATTTGAGAGAGAGAGGGAGGGCATTAATTACCCGGAATGCCCTTCCAGCTCACCACTGTTTCACAGGAGTATACATGTGTTTAAGGACTTGATCCTGCTGTCCTAGAAGTCAATGACAAATCTCTCTTGGCATCCAGGAGCCAGGATCAGACCCCTTAACCTTCAGCCCTTTGTGCTGTTGAAAGAAAAAATGCATTTCTAGCAAGTGCACCTAGCGGGTCTCAGCCAGGGGAGATATTTTTGTTTCCCGTCCTTAAAGTCCCTTGAAAATAAACAGCTGTCATGCAAAGCACAGAAGCCCAGAGTAGGGAAGGCAGGGTTAGTATTTTTACCGGCCTCCGGGATTAATGTGATAGTAAATTGGAGATGAAATGCCAAGTAAATTATAGCGATTTGAGTTAACTATATATATATGCTAGCTCCACTGCAGATGCTAAAATAATATTATATTTCAACACGATCTCCCACAATAACAGCATAGGGCTGGCTCACTAATTATAGCATCACCAGACTTGTGCTAGACTCGTTATGACGTAAATGTAATGAGCTGTCATTGTAGACTTGCCAGAACTTTACTGCAATGGTTTTACGTCTAACCACGGCTTGATGCTGAAAGATCTTTCTCCCTCCACAGCCCTTGGGAGATGATAAATAATTCTATGGTGCTGCCTGAGAAAAGTCTCATGGGTTATTTCAGTGGGAGTTTCCTGGTAAAGCCAGTTATTGTACATGTTTAGAGCCAGATGTGGCTCCAAATACAGCGGTAGCTATGAAGACCACTAGCGTAACTAACTTGGGCAAACACACCCAGCTCTATAGTTAGCTCATTCACTCCAAGTACCCTGTCATTGTTTATTGTGTAACCTCCAAACCCTAGCTTGTGAGCTTTCTGGAACTGTGTTCTTTGTACAACCATGGTTCCTGTTCCCTTTAGACCAGTGGTTTTCAAACTTTTTTTTCTTTCGGGACCCACTTGAAAAAAATTATTTATGCCCATAACTCATTAGTTACATCTTTGAGCAATGCATTCCAGTCTTGTGGCCGCAGCAGCAGAGGGTCCCACGACCCAGTGCCTGAGGGTCTATGACCCAGTCCTGGATTCCCAACCCTAAGTTTGAAAACCAGTGCTTTAGACGCCACCATCACAGCTACTAGATGCGGCGGTGTGATATAAAGGTGTTACGAGTGTGAATTCAGGGTGAGCATCCAGCACGAGTGACCAAGGCCATGAGGGATTGACGTGGGTTATGCCACGTGACTGCCAATAAAACATCATGCCACGTGAACGATGGACAAGCCAGGTAGGTTAAAGAAAAACTATTACAGGAACACGATTGGAGAGGTTTAAAAAGTTCTATGGGAACAATTTTTTTGCATGTCTCCTTCCACTCCAAAGGCAGGTACCCTAATTATGATCTGATTTATAAAAAGAAATTGCTTTGTCCTCTGTAAAGCAGACGGGAAGGTCCTGTGAGTATCTTACTCTTCAGTGTTGCTGTGACATATGGACCTCTGGGAACAGACTGGTGGTGAAATTATTAATATGCCCATTTCGGGGCTGGATCTGATTCCCGTTGAAGGCAATGGAAAGATTCCGGCAGACTTCAGAAGCTTTGGATCACCCCTTTAGGGTTTCTATCTGAACTTCTTTCTGCATCGAGTGCAAGGAGGGGTTTTTGGCCTCCTTTTCTTTCATATAAACAGCTGCACTTAACAAACAACAGATAAAATAAAACCCAAAACAAGACACTCCACTCTACGGGGGAGAAGATGAGAGAACAACACATGACAGAGGTTACACTACTGGAAGAGAGTCAGACACTACGCTGTTGAGCGCAATATTAAAAACTGTGCAGTAGAACAGAATGAAATTTATATCCAGTATAAATAATTCTACAGCTGTGAAGAACAGGAATACACAAAACTTGTTCAGTGGCTATTCTTGGTGGCAGAGCTGCTAATGCTCAGAGCGTGGCAAAGATGGCTAGAACACATGAGCGGTCAATATCACAGGCCAAGGAAGGCACTGCCTTGCCTGACAATCTGCCACTACTGAACACCACTGGGAAGCACAGGGCCGCAGCCCACCTTTCCCTGCCTCTCCCTCCCCCCGCCGCTGGGCTGGGGCCGTGGCCCTCCTTTCTCTGTTCTCCGCACATCCCCGCTCCCTGCTGGGAAGGCCCACCAGTGATTCGGCTGCTGCTTTTTAAATCAAGATTTAGAGAGGATGCTATTCACCCCTGGGCAAAGTGTAGGCATAAAGAGAGGAACTGTGCACCATTTAAAACCAATTGACGCTTTGCTGGTGACCTGCAAAGGATTTTTTAATGGGTTTCTGCCTCTTTTTCTTTCTTCATTGTGTAGAAAGAGGTGCAAAAGACTGTTCCCCCCCCGGCCCCCGGCCCCCCCCACCACCACCGCCTTTTTTGTGTATTTTGGAGAGATCAGGAGCATTGAATCTGGTTTTCCCTCATTTTGTTGGAGAACTTGAAAGGGATCCTATATGTTTCCTGAAAATTATTTTTTACACCTTACGTGAGGAAACAATGTTGTTGAATCTTTAACAAAGACTTTCTTTCTTCTGAGAGTTTATTAAGCATTTGAGTTAAATGCTAAACTAAAAACTAAACCCCAACAAGAGTGTTTTAAACTGTATTTAAAAATCTGTTTTAGTTAGCCAGAGTACTCATGTATAGTGCTATAATTCCACTAGGTATCCAGGTGGCTACTGAGTTCCATAACAGATACAATCTGAGCTTCTCATTTAAAACAAATGAAAAAGAAAAAACTCCTACTGTTGTTTTTAAACACATTCGTCTGCTTTCAGAAATGTCCATTTCCCTTCTTTGCAGGTCATCAGTAGAATGAGTTCAGGTCACATTCAAAATAGCTCCAGTGAGCTTCCCATGCATTGTAACTATTCTCCACCTGGATCCAATAGACCAGTTTCTCTTTAAACCCTGTGGCATGTGGGTTTGGAATGGCTCTGACACCGCAAGTACCAACTTGCTATATTTCAAACACGCACCTTTGTGCCTTCTTCCATCCGACCCCACATACCTGGGGGGAGCTCTTTGTAAACACCCCCAAAGCGACCCCATTATCCATTGGTCAAATCCCTCCTCAAACCTCTTCTTCTCCAGGAAGCCTGCAAAAAACTTGACAGTGGCTTGGGTGGGAAGCCCGCTGCACTTCATTCTGGCTCATTGTTTCCTTGTACTTCCCCATCGGTCTGTCTGCCTCCATCTTTTGTCTTATACTTAGATTGGAAGCTCTTTGGGGCAGGGACTGTCTTTTCTTCTGCATTTGTACAGCACCTAGCACGTTGGGGTCCTCATCGATGACCAGGGCTGCTAGGCACAATGATAATACAGATAATAACCATAATAAATATTTGGCGAAGAGCAGCACATAGAGATGGAAAGATGGGACAACTTCCACAGATGCATTCATTTGAAAGCCCGCCTGTCCTCTTGATGAGCATTGCATATGATTGCCGAGGTGCAGCCCCCCTGATATGATACAGAAAAGGCGCCAGTAGATGTGTCTGAACCTCGCACCTGGAACACTGCAGTTGTATCAGCATATTCCCTCAAAGTTAGTTAAAACAGGGTCTGGTACATTTCCATTTAGTCACAGAGACACCCCAGCTTGGAGCATTCTCTGTATGGAATAATGTCCCTCCCCATCTGAGCCATTCAAAATCAATTTCAATAAAGCACTTGAGAGAAAGCAGTAGAAACCACAAGAAATGTACCAGTGCTGTGCCTGAGTCAGAGTAACGGGTCGCCATCTCCTAACAGCTCATTCGCATCGGCATGTTCTCTGACAGGAACAATCAGGAATTACTTCAAACCTTTTTACATAAGAAGTTTAGAAAGGTGACTCATTTTTTTTAAATCAGTGGAGACTTATTTACAAGGTACGAATGTTTGTCCATAGACTCGTGTGCTGCTGCCCCGGGATGACCCTAGGGAAGTAGCTTTTAGCCCCTATGTCTCGAAAGCACCAAACGCTAACCCGGCAATCTGCATTAGGTTTCTTCCTGCTGCACACTGGGCCAAATTCTGATCAGCTGCACATCAGTGGCTCGCAGTGGACTCCTAGGACACGATGCGAATTAACACTATATGGCTCAGTGTTTTTAACGCTTTGCGCTCCCCTGATCCTGGGGTGGTATGTGTCAGGCTGGCCTTCTAACGCCAGTTACAGCAGCCAGAAAGCTGATCTAATTTGAACTGTGTTTCAATGAAACCAGGAGGCCATTCCAGCCGCTGAGGATCAACAAGGCACAGCAATCCCCTTGCTCACTCCCCTCTTCCCCCAACTACGCCAGCTGCAGGGGTGGTGGGGGTAATGTGGGAGCCACTATGGAGCTTTAAGACTCAAGGATCCACTGCTCATGGGGAATCCTCATGAGACCAGCATTCTGGCCGTTGTGGGGAGCGGGGTAATGGCTCAATACTTTGGTTCAGAATGAATCAACTTCAGGGGGTGGGTTCATATCCTTGTTCGCCTTCAGGCCCACCGACAATTAGATTAGTCTCTCTTGCAAAACAAGCCTCCACTAAGAAAGGGCTTGTCCCAAACAGACACTCGGCTAAGCTCTTTACGTAACACCATTGGAAACCACAGCCGCCCAGAGCGTTCCTCGCTGCCGCAGTCACACAGAACGGGCCACAGGACACTGCCTGGATTGGTGCCGGATTGCTGGACATGGCAGCAGAGCCTTCCAGCCAGAGGTGTCTCTTCTAATGCTTGCACACACCCTTGGGCAAGTCGCCTACGGCCAAGAGAGGCCAGTGATTTGGGGTGACTGGCTTGACCTGAGCGACCCCAGGTTTGCTTTGCTTCCGCAGTTCTTATTGACTTCGGTTGCTCAGCACCTTTGAAGAATCAGACCCAAGGCATCTAGGTTGGGTCCCTAAAACCCATTGGCCTAACCACCCATGGAACGCAGAGTGAGGAATATGCCCAGCATACCTACAAGCTATACGTCCCTCCCTCCAGAGCGCGGCTAAGTGTAGGCAGCCCTAAATTGCAGAAGGCTCCGGAGATGACTGTGTTATGCAACTCACAGATATTCCCTTTGCTACTCCTGGATGAGGCGGCGTTAGTCAAGAGAAACAAGGCGTCGCCAGGTGGTTTAATACTTGTGTCTGTCTCCAGCTACTGACAGCAGCTAATGGCTCCACGCCATTAGATGCTTTGGCATGAAGCAGAGATCAGTTTTCTACTCATCCTGCCTAACTCTGCGGTGGATAAGCCTTCTTAAAAATTTCCAGAGGGGTAGCCGTGTTAGTCTGTGTACAGCAAAAAACAACGGGAGTCCTGTGGCACCTTATAGACTAACAGATTTTCTTCGGCATAAGCTTTCGTGGGCTATAACCCACTTCGTCAGATGCTTCTTAAAAAGTAAGTCTGCAGATGTACCCTCAGTCAGAGACCCATTACAGGCTAGAAGAGAGAAGAACATAGTTTCAGGACCATAGATATAGCTCAAAATTGTCATTCTCCCACAACAGCTCATGCAATTAATAAATGGGATAGTCTTTAACAGTGCCACAGGACTCCTTGTTTGTTTTGCTGAACTAGACTGACGCGGCTCCCCCTTTGGAACTTGTCAATACTTCCCAGACTTTTTCTCTCTTTTTTTTTAACTTGGAGCCTTCCCGCCTTTACAAAATAGGATTGTCCAATGTAATCTAGATGGAACCACGGCCATTAATAGAACTGCTGCAGTCAGGGGATTCTATATTACATAAATGGGTCCTTAAATCCAGCTGTCTAATTGTGCACAGGCTAGGAAACCTTCGAAAAGCACATACATTAATATCAATCCAGGTTGCACGCCAGTCTTTCCTACTAGCTGTTATGACCCTGGGTGCGAGGCTGCAACACACTCATTCAAATTTGGCCCAGCTGCCTCTCCATGACAGGTACGCAGGTGGTCCAAATTTAAGTGGCATGGCAAGGCCGTGAATGAGGGGAAAGTCTTGACACCCCACCACCACACTAGAAAGTTTGAGGATCCCCTCGCAGTCAAGAGCCCCTGGATCAGACAGAAAAGTTGATGGGTGGTTTTGATTTTCATTGGCTTCATATGTGAAGGCTGATTCTACTGTAAATGTCTGGCAAATCAGGTGCCCGCTCATGCCCAGGCCCCCAGGCCTCAACGGACAAATACACAGCTGGACCAGGCTGACTCACCTGTGTGTTAGGATAGTTAAAATAGCTATGAGAGTTATAAGAATTTATTTAATGATTAGACTTCACGGAACGCTTGTAATTGCTGCATGCGTTAATCTGGCTGATAATATCTGTCTCCGATATATATAAGGTAATATTTAACTGTTTGTTCTGGAACTGTAAATTACCAGTCAAGAGAGAAGCAGCAGCAAGTGTCAAAAACTGGTTTGCCACAGGTGTTATTTCCTGCTCAACAACACCAGAAAAATCATCATGGAACATCAGAGGATGACCATACCCACAAAGAGGAGATATGCAATTGAATTCCTCCCAGCTGTTGAATTTGCAACTTAAAGTAGAAGAGGGGGAAGGAATAAAAGACCCTAACAAGAAGAAACTGTATCTTTTATACTGCTTGGACTCTGAAGGGCAAGAATTACTAAGCATAAGTGAAAGATCCCCAGTGCTCAGCTTGGGTTAGCCCTAAAGGCCATATAGCACTTGCCTATTATAGAAGTTTCTATTGCTTTTTGAAACTTAAGACTGGAATTCATTTGTGTACATGTGTTTACATGCTTTAACCTTGTAAATAACTCTCTTATTTCCTTTTCCTGGTGAATAAATCTGCAGATAACTTATTATAGGATTGGCTACAAGAATGATTAAAGGATTAGAAACCATGTCTTATAGTAATAGACTCAAGAAACTCAATCTATTTAGCTTAACAAAGAGAATGTTAAGGGGTGTCTTGACTGCCCATGCAAGGAACAAATATTTAATAAGCTGCTCTTCAATCTAGCAGAGAAAGGTACAACATGATCCAATGTCTGGAAGTTGTCTCTGGTGTGAGATCTAAGGTGCAATTGACCTACGCTAAGTGACTGGCCTTTTGGGATTAGAGCACCCTAAATATTTCTGCGATCTCTGCTGTAAGGGACCACCTATCACAAAGGTAAGCTCAGCTAAGTAGCAAGACAGAGCGAGTACTCAAGGTGACTGTGGCTCCATGCAAAGCTGTTAGAGTGCCTAAGGAGCTTACATTTGCTAACTGGTTGATGGAGTCTAACTATAGAACTCATAGCCCATTTGGAGTTTGCACCTTATTTCTTAACAGTCTGCCCTGAGTCTGCCACTCACACTTTTGAACCACTGCAGGACAGCTAGACACTTATGAATTAAAAGCTGATTTAAAAATAAATTTAGTGGATTAATTTTTGTAAGGATTTAAAAGAACACAACTGGGGGGGGGGGGAGGTAATTTATCAGTGAAAGCGTTCTCTTGTACACCTAACTGCAGCACAATTAGCTTCTATCTCACATGGGATAGGGAGCTAATAGCCCTGATTAAAGCATGATATCATTCCAACTTTATACCCAGGTATGCATTCCATCAGCATAAAACCGGAGTCATGCAATGGAAGATCATGGTCACAACTCAGTTACCAAACGTACAACTGTCGTAGTTCTCCTGTGCATCTGTCTCCATCTTGTGTATTTCTGTAGAGACATTCGGATTGTCTATCAGCCCCAAGATGATATTGAAAAACTAGGGAGGGATTCCAGTGGAATCTAAGGGTGTCTACACTGTGTTAGTCTTTAAAAGGGCCACAAGACTCCTTGTTTGTTTTGCTGAACTAGACTAACATGGCTCCCCTTTTGGAACTGAATCCGCTGTGTCAGATGCAGCAGGATCGAATCAGGTGCATCTACACTGGCACCTTAGTTTGACCTAAGGGCGTTTAAGTTGACCTACAGAACTCTGCGTCCACACTGGGCGCTTATTAAGTTGATTTAAGCGCTTCCTTATGTCGACTGAATAACACCAACTCTGAAGGTCGACTTAAGGCTTAAATTGACCTTATTAAGTCGACTTAAAGTCAGTGTGGACGGGTATGTCTACACTCCAGGCTCTGTTAAGGCGACTTAGCAAAGTCAACTTAAGTCGACTTTAAGTGTAGACGCTCCGTTAAGTCGACTAAACAGAGTCAACTTAACAAGTGTAGACATAGCCATGAGTGGCCAGTGGAGACCCACTCAACTGGTGAAGGAAGTGCTCTCTATAACTCCACCCTGTAGAAAAGAGTAATGCTACTTCAACCAGAGGCATTTCCCATCCGCAGTACGTAGCTTGCGTGTCTCCTGTCAACTCGGGGCAGCAGGGTAGGCCAAGCATAAGGGAGTTAAGATACATTAGGTTAATCCGTCATTCCCAGGGGCCCACCTACAGTTCTAAAACCTGTTCTGCATGTGGGATTAGAATCAGGGTTCAGTGAACTTCAGCATAAGGCATATTTATTTGGCCAGGCTTCTGATTTGCTTTTGCACTACTCAGGACTGAGCGGTTTCGTCAATAAACATAGAGCTCGCTATTGTTCTCGTGAGCCGTGCTTGTCTGCTTTAATTGAAGCAAGACGCCCAGATTCCTCGCTGACGGCTGCCAGTACAAATTTCTAAACAAATATTTATCAGGCTGTTTGCTGATTCCAAACAGCTCTTCACACATCTCCCCCTGCTCATAAGATCAGCTCTTCATAAATAAAGAATAATCTCATGACAGGACATAACATGCTACCTTCTGTGCTATGGAGAGACATTTGAGGACAAACAAACACTCAGGCTGAAGAATGAAAGGAGGTATTTTAGACTAGTGTTCAATATTAAGGAGTAAAAGCTTAATCCACTACGCCATGCCTTCAAGGAGAAGGAGCATGGGTGTGAAGAAAGGAAGTATCTGACTGGTAAAATTTCTGAGTGGCTGCATATTGTATAACCACTCAGGCTGGATTAATACTCAAAATATTTAGCGCTTCCATATCAGTTTATATTTCCAGTGCATTATGTAACCCTCATCCCTCACCACATCTCTGTTTTATACATGGGGAAATTGAGGCACAGAGGCTGTGTCTACACTTGTAAAGTTAAGTCGACCTTGTTAAGTCGATTTAACAGTACACATAGCTGTCCACACTGGCTTTAAGTCAACTTAATAAGGTCGATTTAGCGCTATTCCCCGTCCACACTGGCTTTAAGTCAACTTGTCCCTGGGGATCCACAGCTCCCTTCTCCCCGGGAGTCGCGGCTCCCTCCTCCCCAGTCCATCCCCCTTAGGTCGCCTTAGGGAATTAGGTCGACCTAGGGCATCCACGCTGTCTTTAGGTCAACTTAACAGGTCGAATTAAGCATTAAGTCGATCTAAAGAGTGGTAATTATTAAGTGGACTTAAGGAAGCACTTAAGTCAACTTAATGAAAGCCAGGCATGGACACGGCGTTCTGTAAGTGGACTGAACCGTCCTTAGGTCGACCTAAGTTGCTAGTGTAGACATACCCCTCGAGTCTATCACCATAAGACACGGTTTCTAATCCTTTAATCATTCTTGTGGCTCTTCTTTGAACCCTCTCTAATTTAGCAATATCCTTGTTGAATTGTGGGCACCAGAACAAGACACAGGAGTCCAGCCACAGACACAACAGTGCCAAATACGGAAGTAAAATATTTTGAACACCAACTCCCAGGGTGACACTGCTGCCCAAAAGGCCTAATGTGGTCCTGGGATTTATTAAGAGGGGGATCACAAGTAGGAATAGAGGGGTTATCTATCATGGCTCCCATACTTTTTTCAGAGTAACTGCTTCCTCAGAGACATCTGCCTTCCTGTAGCATGACCTACCTTTTTTTGTTCCCAGATGTGTACATTTACATTTAGTGGTATTAAACCACACATTGTTTGCTTACACCCACTTACCAAACAATCCAGATTGCTCTGTACAAGTAATCTGTCTTCCTCATTATTTCCCCTCCCTCACCGCCCCCTCCTGATTTTTGTGTCATCTGCATGCTTTAGCAGTGATGAATTTATGCATTCTTCCCGTTTAAGGATAAAAATATTAAGTAGTGTAGGGCCACTAGAAACACCCTAGAAACACACCCAATTCTCCGTTTACAGTTACATTTTGAGATCTATCAGCCCACCAGCTTTTAATCCATTTAATGTGTGCCATGCTAAGTTTATACCTTCCTAGTTTTTGTAATCAAAATGTTGCACAGGACCAAGTTTGCAGCCGTCTATGTATACTCCGGAATCACTATTACCTTTATCAACCAAGCATAAGATCTCATCAAAAGAAGATAGTCTGTTTGACTGGATCTATTCTCCATAAACCCATGTTGATTGTCATTAATTATGTTGCCCCCCTTTAAGTCGTTATTAAAGGAGAGTAATATAATTAATGTCATTCAACATAGGTTTATGAACAATAGATATTTATTACCTTATTTTATTGTTCTTTATTAAAGGAATCCCCATATCAGCCACAGCTGATTTGGCTCATAATTGTCTTTGGCTTCGAAAAAACTGGCCCTTTTACAGCACTGGGTATATATATTAATGATCTGGACTTTACTCTCTTTGTACATTTTATAAGTGGGATCCAGTGATGACCCCTTGTATCTAAGCTACCATTAATTCATAATTCTGTGATCTTTGGCTCTTTATCTGGCAAGATTAGGGCTAATATAGAGTTCTCCCTTGTTGGGAGTTTTTCAGTGAGAACATTGTCATCTATAACATTTAGAAATTCCACGTTTTTGTACGGGTAACATGAGAAGTCCAGCATATGTCACTGAAATTGAAGAGCTAGGATAGGACAAGATGCACAAGGTGAGTGTAACAAATGTACAGGAGGCAACGACGCGCGTAACAGATCTAGGAGCATCTGTGTAGACCTGAACAGGTAACACTTTCTTTGGGTGCGTTTACACTGGCAACTTAGGTCGACTGAAGGAGGCTTAAGTCGGCCTAAACAAAGCCGTGTCCACACTGGGCTTTTCTTAAGTCGACTTAAGCATTTCCTTAAGGAAGGCTTAAGTCGACTTAGTAACCCCTCGTTTTAGGTCGACTTAAGCCTTAAATCGACTCCTTGAGTCAACTTAAAGCTAGTGTAGACAAGGATTAGCATCTAAGTCGACCTTATGAAGTCGACTTAAAGCGTTAAGTTGACTTAATAAGGTCAACAAGGGGCTATGTCTACACTAGAAAAGTTGTCGACTTTGTTAAGTCAACTTAACAAGGTCAACTTTAGTCGACTTAAAATCAACCTTATTAAGTCGACTTAACAAAGTCGACTTAACTTTTCTAGTGTAGACATAGCCTTTGTGTGGTTCATTTTTAAAAGGTAGGGACAGTCTCAGGGACAGGTTGGCTAGATTAGGCAGCAGAGGTTAAATTAATAACAGAAGGGGGGTAAAAGGAGGGGAGATATAAACATAGCACAAAATTGAGCTGTTGAGAGCAAAATTAATCAAGGGACCAGAGGACATGAAGAGAAGAAATTCTTTAATTGCCTATGCATCACTAGGAGCCTGGGTATCAAATAAGAGGTACTGGAAGTGCTCAGTTATGAGCATACATTTGATCTAGTCAGTCTTCCTGAAACCTGATAAGATGATTCGTATTACTGGAATTGTTAAAATGATTATAGCCTATTTAGGAAGGATTCAATGGGCAAAATGGGAAGGGGAGAGCACTCTGTCAAAACTGGCATTATTCTTCTGAGTCACTGATAACTCAGAAGAAACGTACATGGAATGCAAGTGGCTTAATGGCCTAACAGATAACTCACACGGGGTTGTGTATTAGTTGGTGTCTGCTATGACCCCTTCCTGGTGCACCCATGTATAGGGAGGAAAAACCCGGAGGACAGCCACACCCACCATCTCTTGGGACCCTGGGCCTTCATCGTCTTGATCCTGAAAGATACCCTGACTAGCCCAGGCCAAGGAGAGGGTCACACAGACGAGGGCCCCACCTCCTCCTCCAACTCCCACTGAATCCCAAACATCCCCTGGGACAAAGTGGGATCAGATTTAACAGGCAGCTCCAGCCCATCTCCACTAATTGTTCCTCTTTTCCCCAAAAGGACAGTTACCAGTCCCATCGCTGACACCATGTAAGAGACTTCAGACGAGGCGGGTGTCCTTCAAAAAACTCTCCAGTCAAAACGGAAGGACCAAGAGACTCTGTTAAGTAAAAAATACACGTCTCCTTTCGAATGCAGTAACGGTTTTTCCTTCTTTCCTTTCTTCTTTAACAAAAGGTGAAAAGGATTTTCACCGGACATGTGGACACATTTGGCCCATTTATTTCATCTAAATGATGCGGCGGTGTATGTCTAAACTGTTTGGGGCATGCACCGTCTATTTGTTCTGTGTTTGTACAGCAGCTCGTACAATGGGGTCCTGGTCCTAAGTGCTCTCACTTCATATAGTCCAGGAAAGGGAAACTGAGGCACAGATCATGTTAAGCGACTTGCCCCGGAGCCAGCAGCAGAAGAGGGCATGGGATTCGCATCTCCTAATGCACTGTGCCTGAGTCACAAGTCTGTCCTATCTACATCTCCAGGTCTGATGGGAGCTAGGAAACCACTCTCGTTTTATTTTTAGTCAGCCATGGGGGCAATCACTCGCCTACAGCACACATTGCTCGTGTTTGTTATTCTTTGCCAGCTGAGTTAACAGGATTACGCTGCAGGAAACGTGGAAGGAACAATGCTGGGCTGGTTGCAGGGGACGGGGTAATAGGCTTGTTCAGTATCTCGCTGACGGCAGCCTCTGTATCGATTCATAACATTTTCCTATGTTTGAAAGCAGCCAGCACCACAGCCAGAAGCTGAGAGGGGCACTCTGTGAGTGGCAGGTAGGGACTGAGTCCCATCTTCTCCCACCCACGGGGCTGATGGGTGGACAGGAGGGAAACAATTGCAGGCCCAGAAGCCCCCTTTGTCAGAGGCTGGTAGCCGGAGCTCACTGCGAATGTACCTCATAGCTGTAAAAATCACTGAAGAGGGCATCAAAACTGCTGGCATTTACATAGTAAAGAGCTTTATTGCTGCACAGTACTATGGAAATGCAGCCACTTCTGGGGTGGAGGACAGTCACTAACTGGTCCCCTTTTCAGTAACCAAGCCCCCTTCCCCACAGTGCTGGTAACAAGGAGGGGGCGTGGCACATGAGCCCCATAATACCAGAGTCTACTTCTTGGCTGTGGTGGTGCTGGTGGCCTGTGGTTCACCGGAGGTCAGAGGTGAGGGGCTGAGCGAGTCCAAGCACGAGAGCCAGGGATCTGGCTGTTTCAGTCAGGACGAACAGATATCCCTTTCCTGCCGGCTGGAGTGCACTCCCCTAGGATGCAATTCAAAGGTGCCTGGACCAGAGCACTGATTGGACACTTCCCAGGGTGGTTATTAGCTGGGGCACCAAGTTGGGGGGAGGGGTCCATAGCAGACTGCACGCATACATCAGGCAAAACAGCCAAAGGGCAAGCTGGATGGAGAGCCAGCTCTTACCACTGCTCCCCAGCATCCATTCCCCTGCCTCCCCAACACAAGACACCAGACAGCCAGCATCCGATCAACAAGGAAGCTGCTGCTCAGATACACCTCTCAGTAAAGACGGCATGAAGAATGAGGCTTGGTATTCACATCATGCCCTTTCTTCAAGCTGGTATGGCATGAATTCTGCAGCCCTTTCTGGCAGAAGCATGCTGGATGCACGGGAGTTGATCTAACCCCACAGTATCCTGCCTCTGTCCCTCAGCCAGCAGCTGATGCTTCAGCGGATGGAGTGAGACTCAAGTAAAGAGACCCACCTTGATGAATTCTGAAACCTGAGTGATTGCAACGCCTCTTGACTGCAGTGGGAGCTGACAGCCCTTAAAGGGGAGAGGGTACAGCCTAGTGGGTCACCTCTCACTCTGGCACTGTGGACAAGCCTTTGGGCAAGTTTCAGTCCCCCACCCTGTAAAATGAGGCTCATGATCCACTTCCTTCACCGGGTAGTATTAATGCGTAAGGCTACACCATTGTCCTCCAAAGCAGTGACTTCCTTATTTCTTCCTGACCCGAGCCAGTGAGTCCCTGAAGCATGAGGACTGATGTCCTTTAAAATTTTATCATAGCCATTATAACTCCAGAGGCTTATCTCTGTTCTTGGAGGGTGAGCTCGTCCACTGGGGCAAAGCCAAGACAGCTGAGTTAATACACACCAGCGGTGGAGCTGCCCCACAAGGGCCTGCTTTTGACTCTCACTCTCTAGCTAAACCCTCCCCTCCCCCACTACTTAGTGCACCAGCAATTCTGCTCCTTGCCTTCGCTGCTAAGTGCTGGAGGCTGCAAACAATGACTCCTACACCCATGCCTGCTTGGCTCTGTTTGTGGCTTTCTCGCCCTACGTGTTAACCCTTCCATTCCTGCAGCTTTACGGTCTTATTAACATTCCTCACTGTTACATCACCTATTGCAAAGTTCACGGGCCCAGCCTTCGACTAGATGCCTGTGGACACGCGCATGAACTTATGCGTCAGCCTTCGCCTCCCTGCTCAGGAACGTTTATTAGCTGCCTCAAGGTGAGGGCAGCATGCCAGCCAGATTGTTCTGCTGTGTTTGCCTTACATTCTGTTCGCTTCTGAGCTTCATTTTGAATCACATGCGGCGCTTAGAGACGTGCTCCGGTCCCCGTGTCTCAGCTCGCCACTTCGAGAGCACAGAAGCTGGGATTTCAGGTCCCTTTCCAGACCGGTATGACTTTGTCTGGCCGTAAAGGTGGGCTTTTCCCAGCAGCGGTCCTGGATCGCAGCTCCGTGCATGCAGGAAAATGTGGTGTGCAACAGCACACGTGATACCCCTCTCCCCTGCACATACACACGAGCAAGGTACAGACTCGGCCACTCCTCTTCCCAGCTAGGGCAGCACAGCTGGAAATATTGTATTTTGCTGCTGGTGCAGACCAGCCACAGATTACCACCCTGTGAAGCAAAGAGGGCACAGCACCCTGCAGAGGCCCAGCTCCTTCCATGCACTGTCCAGGGGTGCAGGATTACAATCAGTCTTTCTGATTGGTCGCAGACCCTACTCAGAGGAGTGTGACTAGCAGACTCGGGCCCCCGGTGAGCATCAGAGATATCTATTCCATCCAGTAAGGGGCAGCGGAGTGCGCACTCACACCATTAGTTACACCCAAGACCCGTATCACTTTCCCGGCTATCTGCACGCCCCTGTACTGGGAAATACAGATGCCAAAAATACACAGAGTCTGGAATAATGGAGCGCATGCAGAAAGGGTCCCTGGGGGGCTGAGAGGCCTGTGAATTACTCTGTGTCTCGGCTGCTTGCCAGGACTGATAGAGGCCGCTACTGTATAAAGGAGCCTCTGGAGTCGCCTTTACCAGGAACAGGAGATTGCTCGGCAAGATTTGGGGGTGTCTCGCAGCCTCAGTGATTTCTGTGGGGGGCAGGAGGGTGTTTGGGACTAGGGATTGGTCCGGCCCATTACAGATCCAGGAGTGAGCTGGAAAGTTCAAGATGTCCCCAAAGTCCTTGAGTTTGGGGGGTTGTCTGGGATGACCACTAATGAAGCCACCCGTAACTTTCACCTTCCCTAGCACCTTTCAGCTGAGGCGCGTCACAGGCACCCGCTGGCCTTGGCCATAGCTGAGGACGTTCAGTGCCTTGCAGAAGGCACCCAGCAGCATGCAGGATCCGGCCCTTCCCAGCTATGCATGGGATATCCACACTGAACGCACACCCGCGCCAAGCAGTGTGGGACTACGGCCTACCCAGCAGGGCTGGGAGCCAGGCGAGCCAGAGGTCTTGGCTTCCCTCTGTTACTGATGGACTCTAGGACAAGCGGCGTTGCCTCTCTGTCTCAGTTTTCCATCTGTAAAATGGGGGTGCTCATTCTTTGCTCATCTCCCTCTCAGCGGCGGTGTGAGGATGAAGGGACCAATGTCCGCACAGCGGATGGAGCATCTGACATGCTATTAAAAATGCGTACGAATGATCATCGTGGTGTGTGACCTGCAAATTAAAGAATAAAGGGGGTGGGGACGTGGATCCTCAGCTGCATCTTGCAGAAGAACAAATTCCCCTCCCAGATTTCACCATGAGCCTGGTGCATGCTGGGACAGGACTTTGGACGGTTAGTCAGTGCTCAGCATCGCGTCGACAAAACGAACTCACTCCAAACCCTCCTCTTGCTCCTCCTGGAGTAAGGGCACCTTCTGCCTGCCCTCAGCGCCACGAGGTCACGGTGCGTGACCCAGACAGTTCACGTGGCTGTTGGCGAAGAGTCAGACTTTTGTTTCCATTTCCCCTGCAAGGGGAGAGAGAGGGATGGAGCCTGACAAATCCTCCCTGCTTCCAGCATGGTCTTTGAGACCTGAAGGTTTCCAGCAGAGTCTTGCTTGGCAGAGCCCAGCTCTGTTTCCGGCCCCTTCCTAGCTCAGCTGTGCTGTTGCTTTCTGACGACGCCAGAAGGGCTTTAGCTCGCTTTACACAAGGGCTGGCGGTGGAGATTTGTCAGTAGCTCTCTGCACCGGCCGGCCCTGCTCCTGAAGTCTACATAAGGGAGCAGATTAGGAGTGTGTTGGGGGCGAGGGGTGACTGAAAGAAGCTGCTATGGGGCTATTTGGTGCTTCCCAAGGGGCAAGGCAAATGGAGGGCAAATTAGAGCCACGCTGAGGCAGCTCTATCTTACCCCTGGGGCCAGGTGGGGATCCCCAGAATAAGGAAACATCTTTTTCTCTCCCTGCCTGTGCTGGAGGGAAGGAGCCAGGCCCAGAGAGCTATGCCAGAGTTGTCCGCAGACTGAGCTCTTGCGATAACATTTATTCGCTCAACGTGCTGCTTTTCTTGGCCCGGAGCTGAGGACAATCAGCCAGAGCAGGCCAGGAAATTATAAATGTGACGAAAACATCCAAAGGCGCGGGCACGCCCACTGGTGCGCCTGTATTGGTGAGGAGGTCAGAACCGCCGCACAGGCCTTCCCAAACCTGAGAGATCCTGATTAACAGCGGCCCACCCGGCGCTGGGGGAGCGCCCTTGCTATATCCAGGGAAACCTCTAAAGGAAAAAACATCCTCCATCCCCCTCCACACCCGTTTCCTGAATGGGATAACAAAGAGAATTGTGTGCTGCCTCAAAGGAGCTGGGTTTGGGACTGACGGTGTTCCCGTCCTGGCTCCCAATTCACGGCCCGTTGCGCACTGCTTCCAATCTTGTCCATCGGGGCTGCACAGAGGCAGGCGAGGCCTGGAACGTCTCCCTGCCTCATTTCCCCTGTAAAATAGAGTTAACAATATTTGCTCTCACTAAAGAATTGTTGGGTTAAGGCCCTGTGCGCCTTTGAATCCTATATAGGTTCGAAGTTCTATTTCTAGGAACAAAGGGAGGGAAAGGGGGTAAGGAGACCGACAGCTGGCTCAGTTACTCCTCAGTGCTTGTCCCTGAATTACAGTGCCGTGATCCTCCAGTTAAAACTCCATTTGGTGGCTCTAGCCCAGAGCTAGCTGCAACACAATGGTGTCTGTGTGTCCCTATGTCGCGTCCATTGCTATAATCTCGGTGCATTCCACAACGAATTAATAAACGAATCGCCAACCACTCTTGCTCATTCTAGGTACCGTCCTCACCAACCCTCTCCGGCCTGGTCATACATTACAGAGGTAGGACGGCTCTAGGTAGCGTACGTCGCCCCGTCGCCATAAGGGTCTGCACTAAAAATTTGCTGCTGCCGACAACTCGCCAGCTCTGCCAACTTTACTCCACCTCCATGGAAGGCGTAGGACTTAGTTCGCCGTAGTTCGGGTGATGCGGTGTCAGCGTAGACGCTGCCTCGCTTCCATCGACCATGGTGGGCGAAGCCTTCCCCTGATGCTTCATGCTGACAGTTCAGTCAGTGCCAGAGCCCCCCAGGAAGGCTACACACCACCGACACTTGGAGCAATGTGTAAACACACCCCAGCAACTGCGGCAGCTGTATGCCAACGTAAATGAGGTCAGCTTAATTTTGTAGTGCAGACACAGGGCCTAATCAAGCCACCTACTCCATCAAGGGCTCGTTCACCTGCTCGTCCACCAATGTGATTTATGCCATCATGTGCTGGAAATGCCCCTCTGCCTTATATATTGGACAGACAGGACAGTCTCTGCGCCAAAGAATCAATGGACACAAATCTGACATCAGAAATTGCAACACTGCAAAACCTGTAGGGGAACACTTCAACCTCCCTGCTCACTCCCTTGACGACTTGTTAATAGCTGTGTTGAAACAGATGAATAACAAATCCCAGCTTCAAAGAGAAACTGCAGAACTCGAATTTATATGCAAATTTGACTCAGTTGTCTTGGGGTTAAACAGGGACTATGGATTTTTCTCTCATTACAACAGGTAATTTGACCTCACCCTCCTCTATGTGCTGTTCCCCAGTGTTTGAATCCTAACACCTATTTTGATTTGCTGTTACAGCCTGACCTCATCCTATGTCATACACTCCCCTGCATTTAATTTCCTCCCATTCTGTAACTTTCCCATCTTCAAAGCGTCTGACGAAGTGGGATTTTCTCCCACGAAAGCTCATGTGATAAATAAATCTGTTAGTCTTTAAAAGTGCCACAGGACTCTGTTGTCTCCCATGCGAGAGTTTGGGATAAGCATGGAAAAGCCCAAGGATCAGGACGAAAGCTTGGCCAAAACATTTTTGGCTCACACGGCGCTCTGCAGGCCAGCCAGTCTGCAAGCCTCTACCCAGCATGCCTCAAAAGCTCCTATGCGTTCCCTGTTCCAGTGGCGCCTAAGGAGAAAGGTATTTCATTTGCTGAGTTCAGACCCACCTCTTCTGGACGAAGGGCCCTAGAGAAAAGATGCACATTTCAGCCCTCACTATTATTACTTCCTCTCGTATCTTCCACGGCTTTAGCCACGGCTGTGGGATCACTAGCAGGCAGGAGGGGCAGCTGTGCAGGCAGAAGAATCAGCTGGTTCTGACACAGGAGCTCCATTGAGGGGAATGACTAACGGGAAACTCCGCCAAACACCTGGCAGATTTTTCTGCCCCACCCCACCTAGGGGTATTTCCATGGGAAGGTCTCCATGGTGGCTAAGTCCATAAATGGCTATTAGCCAGAAAGGGGTTAAGAATGGTGTCCCTAGCCTCTGTTTATCAGAGGATGGAGACGGATGGCAGGAGAGTGATCACTTGATCATTGCCTGTTAGGTTCACTCCCTCTGGGGCACCTGGGCACTGGCCACTGTCGGTAGACAGATACTGGGCTAGATGGACCTCTGGTCTGACCCAGTACGGCCTTTCTTATGTTCTTATGTTCTCTTTGGTCTCTGCTGTATCGGTGTCCACAGGAAGGAAACAGCAGGGGGAATTGCCACATATTACAGCTGTTCTGCGTCACATTCGGGGCAAGACGTGGGTTTTTTCTGCACCCTCGGCTTGGAAATAGCTGAGCCTTTGGATGAATCAGACAACGCCCTGATGCTTTCCAGTAACAAACCTGGTTGGGGTCCCCAAAGTACACACCAACAAGGGTAATCTGCCTGTTCAGGGTGAAGTCCATTGCACTGAGCACCAGGACTTGTGATCGGTTGAGCAGATCAGGCCCTGGTGTATGGGGGCTTCACAGAGTCAAGCATTTCTGCACAGATCATTCTCTAGTGCTCTGCTGAAGCACTCGGCCGGCGTGTCTGTGTGCCTACCACAGCAAAGACCGCTAATCCAGAGTGGATACAGGATACATGCAATCCATGTGTTCTGCGTTCACGGGTCATTCTTCCCAGTCTTTTGCCTGGCACTTTCTGTGGCATGGAGCACGGGTGACTGAGTTCACTTGTTACCCTCATGATCGGTGATAGACAGAAGAGAACATCGAGGAAGTTGCCACAGCAATATTTCCACCCTGGGGTTCATATTCAGCACAACCAACAGGTGAATTGTTTCAAGATCCACCATGTCCCTGTGGGGAGAAGAACGTGTCAGCATTCAATCTGTACAGAGAATATACAGTTCTAAGGAAAGGACACCCATCACATTTATGGCTCACTGCCTAAATAAAAACCACAACTGAGATTCCACATGACTTGGAGATTTATTGACCTTATCTGATACTCTTCAGAGTTCAAACAGGCAAAAAGATGCAGTTTCTTCTTGACATGGATTTTTATTCCAGTCCCCCAGAGTTCAAGAGGATCGAACGAGTTCACCTGCACGTCTCTTCTTTACAGGTGTGTGTGGAACCATCAACAACTCAACCATGGATTGTCTGCTGTCGCGGAACCTTCTTTTGTTGAGCCGGAGCCAACACCTCCCTTGGCAAATTAGCATTTCACGCTTGGCAATGTTTCTCTCTTGGCTGGGGGAGTTTACAATTTCAGAGCAAACCATTTTACAGTTCCAGAGCAAACACTTAAGGATGACTTTATACCAAGGGCTAGAGATATTCTCAATGGCTATGTTTACACTTGAAAAGCTAAGTTGACTTTATTAAGTCAACTTAATAAGGCCGACTTTCTTCCCCTGGAGCCAGTGGAAGACTCTCATACTCTCCAGTTGACTTGGGATCAAGCCCTACCTCATTCATTCAGGACTTGGCCCCAAACTTAGCTTTCAAGATCAGCGAATGCACTAGGTCCCAGCCCCACATAGGTTTTAAGGCTCCCCCGCTCTCATTGAAATCAATAGGCGTTATGGTTATGTACCTAGTCAATTTGGAGGATCCTAAACCTATGTGTTATGGAAGACCCATGCAAGCTGCTCAGATATGATGGTGCTGCGTGCAGACTAGATTGCTAGATACAGGAAATGATAAAACTGAGAGAGGCTGTCATAGTTTACAAAATATGTAAGCTCCTAGAAAGCCTCATATAAAGGTACCCGAAAGTGTTCATTCTGCATATCCAAGGCAGTGAGTATCTTACCGCCTTGCATCCCAAGAGAACATCTGCACTGTTTGGGGACAGTTGGTTCTCAGTCACAATTGACATAGCCTCATGTTGAAATGCAGATTGAAAGTCACCTCTCTTGAGGTTGTTAAATACAACGGAAGATGATCATTCAGAGCGTCAGGTCTCCATGCAAATTTAGATCTGGCACTTGAAGTTGAGAGCCCAATCGCAAGGGTTTTTTAATGAATTTCTAAACTGAGGCGTCTGTATCCTGTGATACATCCTGTGACCTTCTACATATTCAATGGCATGTGGTCCAACCACATTGGCTATTCGCAAATATCTCCGACAGCCAGGGATGGGGCACTGGCTCTAATTACTACGGAGTATTCTCCCCCAATGTGGGGGCACAGACCACTTGCTGGTTTGAACTAGAGGAAGTGATGGATTCTCTGTTCCATGAAGTCTTTAACTCAAGATTTGAGGACATCAGAAACCCACCCAGAGGTTATGGGCAGGAGTGGGTGGGTGAGGTTCTCTGGTCCCTTCTGTCCTGGAAGTCTACAAGTCTATAGAACCTTTTCATTTGTCTCCTTAAGTCAGTCCCACTCCAGCTGACCTTCTCTGAAGACCCTCCACTTTGCTGGCAGCCAGGCACCCAGAGATTCATAGAAGGGACTCCAGGATGTCATCTAGTCCAACCTCCCGCTCAAAGCAGGACCAACCCCAACACAATCATCCCAGCCAGGGCTTTGTCAACCCAGGCCTTAGAAACGTCTAAGGATGGAGATTCTACCACCTCCCTAGGTATCCCATTCCAGTGCCTCACCACCCTCCTAGAGAATTTTTTTTTCCTAATATACAACCTAGACCTCCCTCACTGCACCTTGAGACCATTGCTCCTTGTTCTGTCCTCTGCCACGCTGAGAACAGCCTAGCTCCATCCTCCCCCCACTGTCAAATGCTCCCTCACTCTTCTCTTCCGCAGACTGAACAAGCCTGCAGTTTTTCATGCAGTGTTTCCATCGTGGTGTCACTGGACTGCATAAAGAGACACTCTCACCTCCGCAGTTACACCTGGAACCTTTCCGTCTGGGTGCGCAGGGACTTACCTGCTCTGGTATGAGTTTCCTGTCCCAGCCGGCCAGCCAGCAACTTCAGGTCACTGAGATGAATGATCCCTCCAGCTCAGTCACAGGAGTCCAGCCCAAAAGCAAAAAAAAAAACAACCAATCCTCTCTGCCGGAGCCTGTCCTCTCAGGGTCCGTCCTACTCCACCTCACTCTGCAGCCTTTCTCTTGGGCTCAACGCCTGGTCCTCCTAGACACCAATCAACCCATCACCCCCCTTTGTCAACTGACCTCGCTGCACCTCCTTGGGGTGTGGTAGCCGAGAGAGACCCCACAGTCACTCGCAACGACAGACCCCCAGCCGGGGAACCCTAAACAATGGGGCAGTCATCCCTGGAACACAACCACTCAGCCTCTTTCCTGCCTGATCTCCCCCTTGTTATTGGAGAAGCTTACTCCACATCAACTCTCACGGCATGCAACTCCCCTTACTTCTCCCAGCATGCCCGGTTCTGAGTCACACGACTCCTGCATATATCCCCATCACGTGGGGAAAAAACTCCACTTGTTACAGGTGAGGCCGAGTCCCTGACCCTGTAAAGGGCCAGCCCAATGGGTGACACTGGGTATCTCATCCCCAAAATCTTTCTGTCAACAGTGCAGGGTGAGCTAGACAATCAAAGTGACCCTGAGGACTTGACTTAGAGGAAATGACAAATGACTACGCAATGACCACATGGAGGAGATGATAATGTAACAGTCCCTGGGGGGCTGGGGTTTGAACCCACAATCGCTAGCATTTGCCTCTCCTGTTCGAGCAGAAGGAGCAGCTCCCTCAACTAGCAGCGATAGCATGTTGGGATTCTCTCTCAATCAAGGGAAACTGCCTGTCGCTGGGATATATGGGGCAATGGAATCAGCTCCCAGGGAAAGCAGTGGAAGGCCGAGAGCTGGGCACAACATGGGACTGAGTCGATTAGACTTCGCCGCCTCTAGCTTTCAGGCAGCCCCTGTTCCTTTGAAATTGTGGCTTGTTCTTTGCATCTGTAGTGTAGCTTTCCTCCAGCACTCACCACCCCAGATTGCAGCATTTCAGTCAACCTGAAACCCTGGCTTCAGAGATACTCAGAAACTCAATGCACACCTACCCCAACTAGCGAAAAAAGAGTCAGATTAGGCACAAACACACACACACAAATGTTCTCCTGGGCGCTTTTCTCCACTGGTGCACTCGGTGTAATGAGAATATCAGCTGCATCCTGTTCTGGTTTGTTAGCTTTGGGGACAATAGGTGGAATGTTGGAAGGTGCCTCAAATTTCAGCGATGGTGAGGAGGAAATGAGGCCTCTAAGGAAAGGTTAACGGGGACTGCAGTCTAGAGAGAAGCCAAGGAGACATGATGTGATGGTTCACAGATATGTAAGGAGGTTAAGGGGAAGGACACAGATCAATTAGTCTCCTGAGTCAATGAAAAAAGGACCATGTGATGGGCTTAAGGCTGCAGCAAGGAAAAATTAGGGGAAATAATTACAGCTAATGGCCCCTAAGCTATGTAGGAAGGCTGAAAACAGCCACTGAGGGTATTCAGCTAGACAAAACACTACATCACCAGTGAGAAAGGGCGACCTTGGGGTGAAGGCAGTAGCTTATGTTACTGGGGCTCTGGCTTCCTATCCTAATGCTGGTGTGTGACTTTAAGTACGTCATTTAACTTCTTGGCACTTTAGTTCCTTGTATGTAAAACAAGGGGACTATAGCTAGATCTGCACTTGTTCAAATAAGTCAACTTTGCTAAGTCGACTTGACAAAGTCGACTTTAAGTCAATCTTGTTAAGTCAACTTAGCATGTCCACACTGTAAATTTAGGTCAACTTAAAGTCGACCTTGCTGAATCAGCTTAGAGCGTCTACACTGGACGCCTAAGTTGACTTGTAGGGGTTAGGTGGATCTGGGAGTGGTGCATGGTGGGAAGGGGGGCACCCCTTTCCCGTGCACCCCTTTAAAAGTGCCAGGGAGCTCAGCATCTTCCCCATTGTACCTGGGTACATGGGGTCTGAGCAGGACAGGAACAGGGGCAGGGTACAGGATTGTGGTGGGCAGGGCTGTGTCCTGCCCTGTGGGTGGGCCAGGCACCCTGGGAGGGAGGTCAGTGGGGGAGCCCTGGGGGCCCTTTAAGTCGACTTAGGGCTACTCTGCATCTACACTGGCTTAAGTCCACTTAATAAAGTTGACTTAACCAGCATGTTGACTTAAAACTAGGTCTTAATAAGTCGACTTAATTTTTCCTTAAATCGACTTAAGGAGCATCTTAAGTCGATTTAAGGAAAGTGTAGTGTAGGCGCAGAGTAAATTAAGTCGACTTAAGCCTGCTTAAGTCGACTTAATTTACTAGTGTAGACGCACCCTATGTGTCTTACTGTTCTCTTCCTGCCGCGGGGACAGTGTAGGTACCTCAGTGGGTATAGTTTGGGGCAGTGATATCCACGCAAAGCAGCTGGAAGAAATATAGGTGTTAAACTGTGCACAGGAAGGGGAAATGCATCAAGAGCTTTTCCAGTGCTAGATGTCAGAAAGAATGCTAGAGAAGAAAGTATGCACAGGTCGGGAAAGGAGATCAATAAAGAGCACATTCCGCTTAGTTTTAATGTTCTAGTTGTACATCATGGTCTGGATTCTGCCCTGGGGGGCCCATGATGTGATGTGACAGGGATTAGAAGACATACACTCCAGGGACCCCTGTATACACTACCCAGACCTTGGGTCCAGATAGGCTTCCATGTGTCTGTTTGCCGTCAGACACAGCCAGTGCTTAATTTGTCATGAAAGAGGTGTCAGAGCTCAAGGAATTTTTTTATTTTCATAACTGATGTGCCAAGCTCAGATTTGCCAGGGCTATGAACTGCCAAACCTACAGGCTCAGCCCTGGTAAACCCTGGCCCCCATTAAGCACTGAATACCGCTCTAGAACATACCTGCTACAAGCTCAGAGTGGTTCTGAATGGCCGAAGTTACAGACACCCACACACGCTCCATTTCTACCCAACCACATTAGCGCAGCTCCCTCCGGGTCACAACAGAGGTCCATCGTAGGGTGATAGCCGAGACACATACAGCAAGGCTCTAAGGGTGCATCTACACTTGTAAATTAAGTCAACTTAAGCTTGCTTCAGTCGACTTAAATTACTCTGCATCTACACTACACTTTCCTTAAGTCGACTTAAGCAGCTGCTTAAGTCGACTTAAGGAAAACTTAAGTCGACTTTCTAAAACCTCGGTTTAAGTCGACTTTCTGCTTAAGTTGACTTTCTAAAGTCAACTTAAGCCAGTGTAGACGTGGAGTAGCCCTAAGTCGACTTTAAGTCAACTTAGGGGGCTCCAGGGCTTCCCCACTGCCCTCCCTGCCAGAGTGGTACAATGGGGCAAAGGCTGAGCCCTCTGGCACTTGGCAAGGGGTGACCCCCGCCACCGTGGACCAGTCCCAGGTCCACCTAGCCCCTACAAGTCGACCTAGGCCTCCAGTGTGGACGCTATATGTCGACTTTGTAGGGTCCCCTCAAAGTCGACTTAAAATTTAAGTGTGGACATGCTAAGTCGACCTAAATTAACAAGCGTAGCCATAGCCTTAGATCCCCGTGTGCCTTCTAAGCAATCCCACCAGAGGACTGTTCAAATCAATCTCCTTTGACTGCCCAGATGAACGGTTTGGCAGAGGATGCAAAACTCTGTGCCTAGAGAGCTGCTCCCAGAGGAAAAACCAGGCCCAGGAGACAGGCCATGAAATAAGTTGCGGGTTTTGCTATCACCTGTCTTCCTGTTTCTTTTTCTTTCCCAGCGGTGATGCTCTGAGCCCATCAATATGGCGGAGAAAACAGCTGCCATCTGCACAGTTCATTAAAGGCCAATACAAACCAGGCCACAGGGCCATTCAAAGAGTGGCTGCTGGGAACCTACACAGCTTTGGACTCAAGGGGTTAATTGGGGGCAGGGCAGGGGGTGGCCCCTTGTAGTAGGAAAAGTGGGTCAATTGCTTTCCCACCTGGGCACCTCACAAACTAAGTGCAATTAACATTCAGGCAGTGGCCGGATTACTCCACCTGCACGCCTGAAAAGCTCCTGTTTCCCCGATCACTTGAAATGGGGAGGAGAAGAAAAGGTCAATGGATTTAGCATTCATCTTGTGGAAGGCTGGTCCCATGGCCAAAGCCCAGAGTCAGCTCCGAGAAAGGATTCGGCAGTCGTCCCAGCTGGGAGGTGGGCTAGTCTTTAGTTTGTTTCATAGTTTGCAAGTTACTTCAGACTTTGTTGCTGTTCTTATGTATAGTCAAGACTACCTGGGGCCCTGAGAACACTGATTGAGAGACATGGAGATCAGACGGACAGAAAAGGAGATCAGATTGATATGATGGAAAGGGGAAGACAGTATAATCCAGTGGAGAGAGTATCAAATGGGGTCTCAAGAAACCTGGGTTCCAGATCTGCAGCACAATTCTGGGCAGGTGATTTCCCGTGTTTCCCTACCCACAGCTTGTCTCATTAGACGGTCAGGTCTTGTGGGCAGGGTCTGTCTCTTGCTATGTGTACATATAATGCCCAGCACTGCGGGGGCCGCGAGGCGCCCCTGCAAGCTAAATGCAGTTCGCTCTCAGCAACAGCAGAACCGAATACGTGCTGGGTCCTTTGGATTCCAGTTTTGGCTGGGCCCAAATTGGAAAGGTCTCGATGAGAATGGAAAGCTAACAGGCGCCCCATGTCCCGTGCGGTGAGCAGGGCAGAGCTATTTTTAAAAAAAGGCTATTTAAATAGCCCTGTGACTCATATACTTATTCTGTGCCAGCAGCCACGCTGTCTTGGGCCCGTCGGATCCCACAAAATAAACAGGGCTGGGCCGGGCCGGTGTTTGTTTCAGGAGGGCCCAAGAAGCACCTGTGTGCCGAAGGAGGGGGTGTCGGTAGTTCTGCAGGGCGCACCTTCGCCACTGAGTCAGCAAAGTCTGGTCTCGGCGTTGCTGTTCCATGACGCTGCAGTCCTGGCTGCCTCTGGAAAGACCCTGGACACTCCTTGCAGGGGTCAGGGTGCTAACGTGGGTGGCCTGAATGGATCCGCATTCAGGCCTTTTCTGCTGGTCTGAAATTCCCTCGATAGCGCCTTGGGGAAAGGTGCTTTCCGTATGTCGAGAGACAGTCATTGCATGTCAGCCCCTGACAGTGGGGGGCTCCGATCACTGTACGATCTGCAGAGTGCTTTGGGACCCTTCAGGACGGGAGGTGCCGTGTAAGCGTAACACTGCCTAGTAGTGGTTCAGGGCTCCGTTGTGCAATGGCCCGCCGGAGTGTGAGGGCAGGCTGCTGAGTCTCAGGAGCGGCATTCAACCAGAGTCTCCCTCAGGGTTGCTCCTAATGCACTCGGCCTCATGTATTAGACTGGTGCCGATTCCTCCCACCTGCTGGCCTGTCTCTGCAGCATGGGCTGGAGTGTGAAGAACTGGGGCAGGGGCCCCATCACCTCACCCCCTTTCGATGGATTTGCTCTCCAAAGGCAGCAAGCAGTCCCTGCTCCCAGTGCACCACCCAGACATTTATCAGATCACAGGATGATTCCTACTGGCACCAACCGGCAAATTGTTTTTCACTAGAAGGGTGCAAATCTGGAGTATCTCCATTGAATTCAGTGGAGTTACTCTAGGTTTAGACCTGTTCTCACAGCTGGATAGTGCAATAAATCGGGGTTAGAGTGTTATATAATGCCCAAGCAAGATCCTCTCCTGCCACCCCAGCAATCTGGGATGAAGATGTGGTATCTATCATCCTGCCTGTAAGGTGCAGAGCATGGTGGGATGGGATATATAGGAGAGTTTCACTCAGTACTAGGCACTACAGCCAAATTGGATGCATTCAATAAAGTCTGTAAATCCTTAATCTGTTCATCCCAGGCACCGGGCAACCTAGGAGACAACAGTGTGACTGCTGAATATTTGCACGCACGTCGCAATGCTGAGCCTTCATGGACTTCGGAAGCTGCTGACTTCACCGGCAAGCCACTAATCGGCCTGAGACAAAGCTCGGGAAAGTCCAGCAGCCGTGGTTGGCATTGCTTGCCTCTAGCGACTGCGTTTATAGATTGCTGCCTTCCGTGCCTATGACCCGTTTAAAGAAACCGCTTAATGCCGCTGGATAAACGTCACCGGCAAGCTGCCTTCCCGTCCTTTATGCACCCTTGGCAACTCATCAATGGCCAGGAATCTGTGACGGAGATGAGGAGGGGTTTTGGGAAACCGATAGCAGCTTCTGAACACAAGCGAGCTTGGCTGACGCAGCACGCGGCTGCCAGACGGATGCATGAGGTGCCCCGGAATGGTTTGACTATGGCCCAAGCATGTGGTAAACAAGCTTCCCGGCAGGAGGGCTCATGTACCGCGCAGATGGGGCAGCGCCATGTAGGCAGACACGCAGGGCGAGGAGACAGAGCGTCCCTTCAGGATTTAAACCTGAGCTATTTTAGAGTGTGGTTATTGGGCCATCCAGGACAGACGGATATTTCCAGCCTGACAGACGGTTACCTAAGGGAGGCGAATGCAAAAGGGGCTTGAAAATGGATCCTGGGGAAAGAGGCAAAGTCAACAGACTCAGGAAGAAGAGAAGGGAGGGGGAAGGAAGAGCCAAGTGGAAGGGACAAAGATGTGGCAGAGAAAGGAGCTGTAGCATTCGAGGCAGCAGATTTTAGCTATTCCAGGACACGCAGCTGGCCAGCAGCCAGGAGGGCTGTCAGCCACACTGGCGAGGCCCGGGGTTAATAATAACTCCCTGGGCTAAATCCATCCCCGGTGCAATATCGCCAAAGCTAGTCAGTGGCGTTACAGTAGGGGTGAACATGGCCTGGCCGAGAAGAACCGCTGGGGTCTGTGTGCACGCTCATCAAGACCTGCTAGCCACACGGAGAACAGTCAGCGTGCACAGCTGACCTGCACATCTACATCCGAAGGGTGAAGTGAGTGTTTATAGGAACATGCCTGCACATGTGGATGTGTGCATGGGTGCGAGGGTACAACATGAATGGGTGCAGTAATGGCTGGCTTCTGTGTAGCATGGCTCACAATGTTCCAAGCCTTTGATGTAACAACCCACAAGAACACCCCTGCCAGGTCGGGAACTGCCATTTTCCCCATTGCAACAAATGGGAAACTGAGGCACAGAAAGACTAAGTGACTTGCCCAGGGGCACAAAGGAAGTTTGTGGCCGAGCAATAATGGCTAGCCTAGTGGAACAATCAGTGGGCCATCTGTTTGTGCGTCGCACACATTGGTAAGTGCCAGCCTGGAACGTACCTCTTCTTTCCTCCTCACACACCCACGCAGCTCCATACTCTCCTTAATCGTCCCCTTCTCCCATCTGCCCCTCCACACTGTTCTCTCGCCATCCCCCCGCCTCCTTTCCCCTGTAGAGTGGTCTTCTGGGTTCAGAATGGCCCCCTGAAAGCAGGGCACAAAGTTTGCTGTGCCACGGCAAATCCCACGGCTGTCTGTGGCTGAGGGGTGGAGCAACGAGTGGATGGTCTCATGTGACGAAGTGGAGATATTCTTGTGGGTAGGGGTGCTGTGTGTGTGCCTCAGTTTCCCCCAGATGTTACTCGTGTATTTTGGTGACGGGACCTGGAGGTGTGATCATCACAAAGGGTGGATGGGCCTTCCCCAGCCACACATACCCAGACAGGACCCCTCTGCGCTCCCAACCATCTGTAACAGGCTGCATTACACGGACACAAAGAGGGGTGGCCACCTCGCCCGGGAAGGAGACAGAAGGGGGCAAAGGGAGCGGTCTGGGGGTGGCTGGCTGGAAGGGCCAGTCCCCCATAGGAGCAGAGCCTGAGAATGGGGGCTCTAAGGATCCCTAGTTGTTCACTGCTGTAACTTCTAATTAATCTGGTAATTAGATTACGCTGTGACCCTGAGAGCTAATAAACCCTTCTGACTTCCATGCTGGCTGTGAATCATGGGCACATGGCCCCTTTGCGGGCGTGTCGGAGCGCCCTCGGGTCCCATCCCCAGGGACTCAGAAAGGGAGCTCACGGGTGCTGAACGCTTTGAGGTCAGACTGCACGAGTGTGTAGGGATCATGGGGAAAACAGAAGGGCACACTCCAAGCCCGATAGTCCTGCCTGGCTTCACCCCGAATGTTTCCAAAGCACCATTCCTGTGGGAGTCTTTCCCAGCTCGCTACGTCCTGTGTTAGAAGCCTAAATCCCCTCCAGAGCCCCCAGTCCAGCTGTATCACGGCATAAAGCCGGGCCTTCACAGAGAGGGTACGTCTACACAAGACAGCAATGCTAAGGAAGAGGAGATGGGGCTAATTGGGTGTTAGCTGACCTGGGCTCAAGGCCTTCCCAACTCAGTTTGGGGGGTGGTGGCAGGTGGTGTTTAAAAATGAAGTGCACAAAGCACCAGGCTTTTAGGGAATGCCCAGCAACTTTCCTGCCTGCCTCTCGAGCAGCGGCTGCAATCCGTTTGCACAGAGTCACCCAGGAAATTCGATGCCATGTATTTCCAGGCTCCGGCATGACATGTGACAGGAAGGGCCAGGGGGCCGAGACTCTGCGACTTCTCGCCGGAATCCGCCAGCCTGACTCCCCAGGCAGCGGGGGCTCCCGACGCTGAGCTCTATCCCCGGCCAACACCTGCCACCTCATTTCACGGCGCTTGTCTCCTTCCTGCACCCGCACAAATGAGTCTTTCATGAGGTGGAGGGGGGAGAGATTCCCAGGTTAAAATTCCCAGATTCCTCTGAGCTCTGGCCTACGGGTTGCCTAGCATGAAATGCAATGAGCCGGGTGCCGGTGACTGAGTGAATTATGGCTGGTCGATGGGACAGGCAGTGCATAGGATGAACAGACCCGGCAGAAGGCCACCTGCCCAAATGGCTGTCAAGGATTAAAGGGGCTGAGCTGCTAGGAGCCCCCAGACTGCCTCCGTGTCAGATCTTTGCAGATTTTCCCAGGCACACTCTGCAAGCCATGGCTCAGAGAGCCGAAGAATTTAAAGCCAGTCACTGAGTCTGATCTCCTGCGTATCCTAACCATTCCTTCCCTCATGAGCTAACCACGGGTGAGGTCAGGGTGCAGGCGTCTCGCTCGCTTCCAATTTCTCCCCTGCAGCTTCTGGCCCTCTCTTCTTGTCAAATCACAGCTGGTCCCAGTGACAAAATTCAAGGCTGCCGCCGAAGATCCCTGCCATCGGAGCAGGGGTTTGGTGCAGTCCTCTTCTAGAGTCAAATCCAGAGCTGGACTTTCCCAGAGACCGTTTGGTTTGTAATCCCCTGGTCCCACTCATTCTTACCATCACACAGGCTGATCTGCAGCTGCCTGCGGATAGCACAGGCCATTCCTAAGGCTCCCAATGTCGGAGTGGCCTTTCGGAGACTCCCGGAGGCTCAGGCCAAAACGAAACGCCATGACGTCACAGTCTGAACTCCGCTTTAGCTTCAGTCAAAGCCTTTCGCCCTGGGGTCCCTGCATCACACACCACTCCCGCGTATGAGCGTGAGCCCGGATGTGTTTCCGTGTGCAGGCACGTTTGTGTGAGCATGCACTATTCCTGCATACACATTAGTGTGGTTGTGTGTGTGTACTCATGCACAAATTCCTCTTCCTTTTCTCTGGATGCTTCCATTGGTCTGTTTCCATATGGTGGGGGTTTGTGTGTCTCAGTGCGGTGGGGGGGCGGGGTTGTGTGTGGCGACATTTCTGTGTGTGTAGAGCTGTGTGTCTTTTTCAGGGCCTTTCTATGATTGCTTTTTCTCTTTGCTCTTGTTTCTCGGCAGGCGTTTTCTGCAACAGAAGGCATCACTCATGCTTGTTTCTCTGGAGCTGTGCATTTTCTCTTGACGTATCTTCATTTCCATGTGTGCAGTTTTACCAATGGGGTGCATGTGTATTTCTCGACATGTTTCCTCTTGGATGGTGTGCATGTGTTTATTTCTGTGGCTCTTTTCTCTGCTTGTGCGGACGCGTGCTTATTACTCTGCATGTCCGACACCCCACTGCCTTGAGTTCTTTGTGCTTTTACCCCATGTGAGTCTGTTCGTTAGCCCAATTCACATCTCACCCTAGCGGGAAGCAAACTAGAAACCGGATCTGAATGGAAGCCTTGTGTAAAGTGTTTTTAATAAGCATCCGAGGCAGGTCAAACTAATGGGTTAACTCCAGCCGAGTGATGTAATCGAGTGGGCTCCAAAGAATAGGAACACGTTTGCTGTTTTGCTTCCCTGAAAGTCTATCCTCACACCACTGGAGCCATTAGGATTTTAACAACATGAAATTAATAGCTGCATTACCTCAGCGATCACACATCCAGCCTCTCTCACTGTTGTCCGTTCCCCGGTGCCAGCTCAATGCGCTGAGCCGTCGAAAGATCTGTACACCACATGTGGCCAGGATACACTGCCTCCAGAAATGGGAGGGCTGGGCGCTGAAGTGGTGCGTTTCTCCTCATCTCAAGCCGAAATCTGTGCCAAAAACGCAGCCTTTGTTTATTTGGAGTCCTAGCGTGGGGTTATTTTTTTCATCGGCGACAAGGGTAAATGGCAGCCTCGCCTTTTACGGCACAAAATTACACACCGCTGTTATACAGCATATTGTCTGCACATGGCTGGCGGGTTGTCACAGCCAGTCTTTGCTCCATGGGTCAAGAGCTAAAAGAAGAACTAGCCTGTGATGTGGTCCAAGGTGAAGCGACCAGCCTTCGATCGAACAGCCGAGACCCAGGTGGATGAAGTGCAGATCCGAGTAACACAGCTGGTTCCAGCTGGGTGCTCAGTTCCTCATGAACCAGGAGAAGCTGGAGAGAAGTGGCTGCTGATTCCCAGTGCAGCCCCCCCATGCCCCAAACCCTGGATCAGAGACGGCCTTTGGCCATTGGGGGCCCTACGCGAAGCCCATTGCAGGGCCCCCTATAGGCCTATGGGGACCCCTCTGTGGCCCTGCTCTCCCTTGGCCCCACCTCCCCTTGTCACCCCAGCTCCCCCCAAGTGGCCCCAGCTCCCTGAGCCAGTTCCTCCTCCTGCTGCTGACCGAGGCAGATGCGGCTTTTGGGGTAGGGAAAGCAGGCAATGAGGCCCCTTCCTGCTCGGGGCCCTCGGCATTCGCCTGCTTCGCCTACCCCAAAAGCCGCCTCTGCCCTGGATCTACTTGAACATGTCTTGCTACAGTTCAGAGCCCAGAACGGGAGGAAAAGAGCTGAACAGTGGTTTCCACATTCCCCTGCTGGACCGCAGAGGTCCTAGCAGAGTTCCTCGGTCCCTCACCACGATGGCACTCTTTGCACCAGGGCTGACATACTGGGTCCTTTCAAGTTCCAAAGGGGGAGCCATGTTAGTCTATTGCAGAAAAGCAAACAGAATCCTGGGGCACTTTTAAAGACTGACAGATTTATTTATCTCATGAGCTTTCATGGGAGAAAATCCCACTTCATCAGATGCTTTTCAAAGTGTCTGATGAAGTGGGATTTTCTCCCACGAAAGCTCATGCGATAAATAAATCTGTTAGTCTTTAAAAGTGCACCGGACTCTGTTTGAGTGATTTCAGTGTCTCATAAACTCATAGGTTGCATCTATACTTACAAATTAAGTCGACTTAAGGAGACTTCAGTCAACCTAAATTACTCCACGTCCACACTGGGATTTCCTTAAGTCGATTTAAGGAAAAGTTAAGTCGACTTAATAACACCTCGATTTAGGCCAACTTAACACTTAAATCAACCTTATTAGGTTGATTTAAGCCAGTGTGGACGGGGATTAGCACCTAAATCCACTTTATTAAGTCGATTTAAAGTGTTAAATTGACTTAATGAGGTCAAAAAGGGATTATGTCTACACTAGAAAAGTTTAGTCGACTTAATAGCACCTCGATTTAGGTCAACTTAACACTTAAATCAACCTTATTAGGTTGATTTAAGCCAGTGTGGATGAGGATTAGCACCTAAATCCACTTTATTAAGTCGACTTAAAGTGTTAAGTTGACTTAATGAGGTCAAAAAGGGATTATGTCTACACTAGAAAAGTTGTCGACTTAATAAAGTCGACTTAACTTTTCAAGTGTAGACATAGCCATAGACTCAAGGTCAGAAGGAACCTTCATGATCAGCTAGTCTGACCTCCTGCACAAGGCAGGCCACAGTACGCCCCCCACCCACTCCTGTAATATATCCCTGTAACCTGCCTGCACTACCAAAGTCCTCAAGACTTCAAGTTACAGAGAATCCACCATTTACACTCATTAAAACCTGCAAGGGACCTGTGCCCCACGCTGCAGAGGAAGGCGAAAACCTCCCAGGGCCTCTACCAATCTGATCGCCAGGGGAAATTCCTTCCTGCCCCCCAAATATGGTGATCAATGAAACCTGGAGCATGTGGGAAAGACTCACCACTGCCAGCCAGAATTCTCTGTAGTAACTCAGAGCCCTCCCCATCGGGTGTCCCATTTCCAGACGCTGGAGATACGAGCCGCTAGCAGATGCAGATTGGCCATCATAGGCAGTCTCATCACACCAGCCCTGTGGATGGTGCTTCTCTAGACAGTCAGACATTCATCGCTGTCCCCCAACACAACCACCATCTCAGATGGCTTCTGGCTCAGTTCATGCTGCTGATCCCTCAGACTCGACTAGTTGGGCTGGAGTTGGGGGGTAGGAGAGGTAAAGCCATTGCCATGGATTGACCACCAACTTCTGTGGTCTGAGACTGGAGCACCCCCAGCTCTTCAGGGCAATGCACCCGATGCCCATCCCAAGAGCCAGCTCTGCCGGAGAGTCCTATGGAGCCAGGGATCACCATCAGCGTTCACCACCATGGACATCTCCTACCAGCCCTTTCCCCTGGCTTCACTCGCGCAGGTCACTGTGTTTAGGGCTGGCCTGCGACAGGTGATGCAAGAAGGAAAATGGCTTGAACACCAGGGGCTGGCAGTCTCTGCCAAGCCTGACAGATCACAGCAGCAAATGGGATTTTCAAGGAGCTCTTCCCCATCACCGCAGCACCCGTGAAGTCAGGCAGATCGCAACTCCACCAGGCTAGGGAGGTGCATGGCTCAGCTGACCCAGGTCCCCAACACCTGACTACAGAATCAAGATCTTGCTTGCTGTGAGAAATGTTCCAGGGTACCTTAGAAATAAAATGGCTCAGCCCCAGCCCAAGCGTCCATAGAGCCAGTGAGTTATCATGAGGAGAGATACTGAAACTTTCCCAACTAAGTTTCCAGCAGGATTACTCCCTGTCTCACTAAACAGGCTGGGGTGGGGCATCACGTGGCTTGAGTGGGACCCTTATCCTGCCTGGCTGGTTAAGACCGGTGGCAACAGGGATGAGATTGGCCGAGGTGATCCGTAACTTCTCTCGGGGAGAGCGGAGCAGCAGGAGTTCGCCAGGAAGGACCGGGTGGAGCGTGCACTGAATTGCTGAGTGGATGATGATGAAGCAGCCCAGAATCCTCTGATTGCTCTGGATCCTGATCAGTCTCATTTTAGATCCAGGTAGGAGACTGCCCCTGCCTGGTAGCCGTAGGTGGTGATCCAGCAATGGGTGAGACGCCGGCGTCCAGGCTGGTTTTATGTCAACCAGACACCTGTGACTTGGTTGACGTCAGGGTGTGGCTGGCACAAATGCTGTCCCTGGGGGCGGCCTTGGAGAGGTTTTGCTACCAGAGAAAACCTGACTGGCGATGGCAGGTGGATCGTCCATCAGCACCAAAGGGCTCTCTGTGGCAAGCGATGCAGGGTTGCATCTACCTCCTCCCCCGTTCAAGCTCCATATATGGCCACCAAGAGAGGCAGAATAGAGGAACACTGCACAGAGGATGAGTTCTCTCCGTGGGGGCTCTCCATCTCTGCTGAACCTGCAGAGATGATGGGACACTGACCTGGTGTCTGCTAGTGCATGAGCCACAGAGGATGACTTGGTGGCTGTGGCTCAAGAGGCAAGCTGAGGGATGTGATACCCCTGCCAAAGAGAGTTGGATTGACCACTGGTCACTATGGTCCCCCCCAATGCATTTGGTTAGGCCCCTGACAGCCATGCTACGCACAAGTGTTTTTCTCTCTGTGTTTGGTGCAACAAGAACAATTTCTTCCAGAGGCAGGCCTGGATCTGCTCATCCAGTAGGAAACGAGCTTGCTTTTGCATACAGGACTGGCCAGGGTGAACCAACCTGCCCTGTATGGTCCCCACCCTACAAGTGCATTTCCATCAGTGTTCACAAGAAAACAGCACCCAGACAGCGTCAGCTCCCACTGCCCAATGACCATCTCTTTGTTCCTAGCACCGCCCCCACCTGCCACACACAAGCCAGCTAAAAACAGCAGCAATAGGCCAAGAGGTCAGCGATGCCCCAGAATAACAAAAGCCAAAGCTATGATGTCAGTGCCACGGGTTTGCTGAGCACACTTCCTGCATTCCTGGCCTCCCGGGCATCGGTAGGTGATGGGGGCGGAATGACGGAATCTGGATTGTTTTGTTGTTCTCAGAAGGTCGCTGTTTACTTTTGTGGAGCTCCTCATTCTGCTTGCATTGTCCTGTGCTGACTCAAGCGGAAGATAATCTGACTGGGGCCTTGACGTCCTGGTGGGGAAAACTCCAGACTTACAACACAATGGTGTGCATTGCTAAGGAGGCCAGGGTTACAGGAGCCATTCCCAGGAATGATCAGCCAATGGGTATAGAAGCCGAGAAGCGATATGGCAAAAGGAAATCTCCGAACTTCCCCACTCTGATGTGCCTTCTTAAAGTACACGGCATGATTCCACTGTCCTCTTGCTTGTGAGCCTCATCTGATTATCTGAAACCTCAATTAGGGTACGTCTACACTGGAGGCTCTGTTAAGTCGACTTAACCAAGGTCGATTTTAAGTCGACTTAAAGTCAACCTTGTTAAGTCGACTTAGAGAGTCCACAGCCTTGAGTCCACACTGGCAGGTGCTAGGGCAATGGAGAAGTGGCCAGGAACTCTGCGAGGGGGCCTGGAGGCCAATTAGGTCGACTTAAGGGCTATCCCCTGTCTACACTAGCTTAAGTCGACTTAATAAGTGTTAAGTCGACCTTCAGAGGTAGTGTTATTAAGTCAACTTAAGGAAGTGCTTAAGTCGACTTAATAAGTGCCCAGTGTGGACACAGCTGTCTGTAGGTCCACTTAACCATCCTTAAGTCGACCTAAGGCTAGTGTGGATGTACCCTTACAGACTTTGATCCTTCATGCTACTCAGTTCCTCCAGCAAGGTCCTGAGTGTGCTCAGCTCCCACTGATGTAAGAGACAGTTGAGGGGCTCTCAAAACTTCATCTGATTGCACTGCTATATCGACAGGAATAAAGTTATTCCTAAAATACACCCCAGGAATAGAAAGGAGGAGCAAAGGTCACATATTCTACACCATGAAAGAATAGAAGCAAGTTTCATTTCTTTGCCCACAGCCTGGTTTTCATGGATCCAGCTCAGTGCTCCCAGATTTCCCAGCAACTTTGGATTTAAGGATGATAGGGATGCAGGATCAGGCCCTATCTCTTGCATTTCATTATATACTTTCACTTTCAAAAAATTTTCCAGGACCCAGTGTACAACTGAGGTCAAACTACAGGCCTGTAGTTACCTGGATCACTTTTTCTCCCTTTCTTAGAAATAGGAACTACTGGAACCTGCTGGCTTTGCAGTGAGGATATAGGCTGAACCCCTGAGCTATGTCTACACTAGTAAAAGTTAGGTTGACTTTGTTAAGTCAACTTAACAAGGTCAACTTTAAGTCGACTTAAAGTCGACCTTATTAAAGTCGACTTAACAAAGTGGACGAAGTTGACTTAACTTTAAGTCAACTTAGTCCATTTTGTTAAGTCGACCTAACCATCCTTAAGTCAACTTAATGAAATTGACTTAAGGGTTACTCAACGTCCACACCGTCCTTAAGTCGACTTAAGGAGTGGTAGTTATAAAGTCGACTTAAGCTTTCATTAAGTCAACTTAAGGAATTTCTTAAGTCGACTTAATGAAAATCTAGTGTGGACGTGGCTTAATTTAAGTTGACTTAAGCCTTCTTAAGTCGACTTAAATTGCCAGTGTAGACATAGCCCTGGAGTCTTGATCATCCTCCATTGCCTGGTGACCAGCTGCTTCACTAACCATTAGGCTTCATTCCTTTTCTTACCACTAGGCCTGACTGCCCATACCCAGTCACTAGCCATTTGAGCAGCCCCAATACAAACAGTAAGAGAACTAAAGCTGATAACGGTGAGCATGCATTCCACAAAGGCTATTCACTCTCCGATGGAAATTGAGGGAGAAAACATGGTGCTGCTAGCTCAAAACATAGCACCTCGAGGTCCGCTTCCTGCTCCCCACAAGACCAAGCTCCTGTGTGGTTCCAATGGCAATTATGGCAAATATCCTGGATTCCTAAATTACTGTCAGCTCCTATTTCTGCTACGCTGTTGGACATTCCCCTCTGACCAAGCTCAAGTGGATGCAGGAATTGATTAAACAGCTCACTGGGAAGGCCCTATCTTGGGCACCTCCACTCCTGGAAAAATCCAGCCCATTTCTGGGGCAATCTGGTCACTTCCTTTGAGCTACGGTGGTCATGTTCCATGCCCCAAGTCATGAGCATATAGCCAAAGCTGCAGCAGGGACACAAGCCATATGTAAAATATGCAGCAGAATATATACAGTACTATACAATATATGCAAAATATGCAGTATTTTACAACTCTGAATAGCAGGCTGTGGCAGGTTGCTCCCAGTTTCTGATCCTGTGTGCCACTGTGACCCCCCAAACCTCACTCCTTAACCCTACCCTGCTTTGCCAGGTGATCGTTCACTCCTGAGTCAGTCCACACCAGCTCCCTGAGTGTGATCAGTCCCAGGCAGTGGGTGTGCGCCCTCTGGTCACCTATGGGGCACTCCCTCAGCAAGCACCCTCAGTCTCTAGACACCACACCGGGAACTCCCATCCTACAGAGATTCGGACCCTTCCCCAGTCACCATAGTGGGTCCATTTAACACTGAAATGGATTACCCAGCCTTCCTCATTCTATCTAGGATCACACTTTAGCTTACTCTCATTATTCTTGTTTGGTGGAATTCAGTCAGCCTAAGCCCTCCTGGCCATGTGGATAGGCTGAGCATCCAGCAGTTGCTTCTAAGATGGTGTTTCTCTGGCCCAAGCCAGCAGCGTCTCCCTCTCTCAAAGTGTCTGCACACCTTTTCCAATCCCCTTCAGCCCTTCCCTCTCTTCCTGGGCTGAGGTGCTACAGGTAGTCAGCTAGCCCCATTGTCTTTGTTACGTAATTCTCCAGCCTCTGTGCTAGAGATAAGCCTGAAGGTCTGTGCTATGTAACATGCTTCACACCCGTACACATACATGATGCTGCAGGAAACATGATATCATAACAATACGGTAGAGCATTCAAAAGGGAACCTTGCATGGCACATTCTCCATCAAACTACACAGTTACATGGCAAAAGTGAAGAGAAAAGTTACAGAGCTCATAACCCAGGGGTGCATGGATGTGCATCCCATGACACAGACATTGAGTGGAATGAGGCTGCCTAGCATAACTATTTCCAGCTGGGCTTAAATGACGATACTAAAGATGAACTGATTGGGGGGATCTCTATCCAGCCTGGATGATATAGTCTCTCTATGCACTTTTTGAGTTACCACTGGGATGAATGACTTCCCTTACTGTGCTATATAAAATTCGCATACAACAATGCAGTCTATGCCTTGATCCAGCACAGCCCATTCTTCGCAATCGATGGCTCTCATTTCTACTTCCACCCAAACTGACCCATGAAGTTCCCTTTACCAGCTACCATGGATTTAGTCTACAGTCTACAACAGACGCACTAAAAGGAACACCTGCAGTTCTCCAAAGAAGCCTGCAAACACCATATGGACCAAGCCCATCAACCTGCCCCCAATCTAGCAATGGGGCCATAGGGGATAATATGTGACTCTGCCCAGAATTCTAAATCAAGTAACCCATCTGCCTATTTGGATTACTAATACCATGGCCCCCTCAAGATTATAGAACAGATAAACCCAGTAACTTTCAGGTTACAGCTCTCCAAGTCCTTGAAGATCCACCTCATCTGTCACATCTTACTTTTAAAGCCCTAGATCGTGTCCCACAACTGCCACGCTGCAAGCAGCAGGAATACTTTGTCCAATGAATCCTTGGCTTATGATGAGTTAAAGGAAGGCTCCAGTTCCTGGCTACTGTCTAGACAAGTGGTCTTGGGAACCTCTCGAGAACATATTGTGAGAGTTCCTTCAGCGGCACCCCCAAGAAACTGTTCGAAAAGGCATCCTCAAGGTGGGAGGCTAAAAATACGTCATTAATCAGGGCTTGCTGCTGAGTCAGACTCCAGGCAACCTAACGAGCACAGCTGGCCTGTCGTACGTTGCCTAATTGGCTACATCGCTGATTGGTTGTCAGCAGAGCAATTCTTAAGCCCAGCAGTCACGAAGCTGTCCAAAGCCTTCACTCATGGGTGTAACTGGGCTTGATTGTTTCTAGGCTTGCTCTGTGAACCTAGGCCCCATCCTCAGCTCTGATTCTTCTCTTCTGACCTGGGCTTTGATCCTGGGAGCCAAGGATCAGAAGCAAGAGTCAGAGATCAGATGTTAGAGCCAATTCCTGACTTCAGCTCTGATCCTTGCCTCCAGTGCCTGACCCTGGGCTGTGATTTTTGGCTACCGACTCTTGCTCTAGCCATTGAGAGCAATTGCCTACATCCTGATCGCTGACAAATGCCAACCATCTGGGTTAACTGTGAGGCGCACACACAGCCACAGAGTGCTTGCAGTCTCCAAACAACCTGCGGAACTCATTGCCACAAGACTGAGGCCAAGCACTTTGCAGGAGTCAGAAAAGGTCTGAATGAGGAGAACAGGCTGTGTTACATCCATAAGTATGTTATGTTGAATCTCTGGAATAACTTGTATCCAAGAAGAGATGAGGATGACATCCACAGAGCAAATCCATGTTTAAGTGTCTTTATTAGCAAACGCTAAAAAACCAGCCAGGACTGGCTGAGCTAACTCCTAATAGTCTAACTCTAAACTACAGCAACAAGTGAGCTGGATTGTTATGGCAACCCAGGCAGTTAGGTGAGACATAAATACACAACAGTTTTAAAGTTTGGAAGGGGTATAAACCCTCACGCTTCAGGCATAAATTGATCTCTGTCTGCAGGAGACTCAGAAGTAACAGCTTGTTTCATAACGGCCTATTGTAAGAGTTTTTGCACCTTCCTCTGAAGTGACTGGAACTGGCTACTGTCAGAAACAAGTTATTGGACCATAGATTTCATCTGGTCTGGATGTTCATGCATCCAAACAGCCAGAGTTTATCTTTCAACTTTAAACCCAAATTTAAGATCTCTGGGTCAAATCCAGATCCAGTGTAAACAGACGGAACAATAGAAAAGTACAGCTACTCCTGATACAGCCTGGCCTCAGTTTGACGCTGTATACATTACAGCAAGGCTGCGTGAGTCACTTATATGAGAGCAGCATAGAGTATGTTTGCAATGGACCATTGTAATGCCTTTATTTCTGATAATGCCTCTGTTGATACCTCGCTTGCAGTGCTCACACCCAGTGTCACACCCCCTCGGGGCAATACAGCTGCCAGGGTGACACTGACTGATCTCCAGGACTATTGACACTAGCAATTGGAAGGAGAGGCGTGCAGAGAAATAAGAGGCCGTGCTTTTTCATGCAGTGCACAATTAGTCTGTGGAACTCATTGACACAAGATACAATTGGGAGCAAAAGTTTAGGAGGATTCAAAAAGGGTTTCGAGATTTACATGGCTATGTAGAATTGCAATAGTAAGGATTGAAGTAAAAAACAAAAGCTTTGGAAGGGAGATAAATCTCTATGATCCAGGGCACAATTCCTCCTCTAACTGCCAAGAGCAAAGAAGAACTTGTAAGAGGCAAGCTAGCCCAAAACATTGCTCTTTTGCCCACTGCAGTATTTCTTGCACTTTCTTCCAAGGCATCTTGCGTCGCTGCCTGTGACATTCCCCTCTGCAATCTGGCCTGGAATATAGCTATGTCACCTCAGTCCGTCACTCCTGAGCTACTGTATGGATCCCCACTCCTGGGTCACCTCACATGCAGTCTCCTTCAAGCAAGTAGCCTCTAATTTAGCAAGTGAGTGCTTGTGGCCAGCCACTCATGGGATTATGCAATAGAATGACCCCAGCAAACACTCCAAGACCCAGATGCAACCCTCAGAATTCCATCTTGCAAAGTTCAATGCTGCCCACTGAACCTTGCAAGTTCATATTAGTTCATCAATTTAGCAAAGAAATTGATATGCACCAGCTGTGTCACTCTAAATGAAGTCTCTACACACACCCAAACCACATACACTGCTTTAGATAAAACAAACAAATAATTTTATTAAGTCCAGAAAGATCACAAGTGTGGAGGAATGCAGGTCTGATTTAATCAAAAGTAAACAAAGGCAAATCACATTCTAAACGAACCTTAACACTTTCAGCAACCTCACATTCTTAGATAGTTCTCAGCACAGGCTGGCTGGTCAGCCTCCAACTAGGTACTCTCCTGTGGTCAATGCTTCAGTTGCTTGATATTGTCTGAGAGCCCAAAATGTTGACCTTTACAAACGTCCCTTCTTAGAATCATAGAAACTGGAAGGGACCATGCGAGGTCATCGAACCAGTCTCCTGCAGGACCAAGTGCCCTCTTAAACCATCCCTGAGAGGTGTTTGTCTGACCAGCTCTAAAAACATCCAATGATGGAGATTCCACAACCTCCCTGGGCAACTTATTCCAGTGGTTAATCACCTTGACAGTTAGGAATTTTTTCCTAATGTCCAACCTCACCCTCCCTTCACCTCCTCTGGGACCTCACCTCCCTCCTTCAGGTTCAGATGACCAAGAGTGTTCCTGCATGATCTTCTCCATACCCTGAGTCAAGGACCATCACTGTATCAGATGCTTAGGCTACTCCATTGTCCCTGGAAGAGCTGGGTTGTTCTATGCATGCCTTAGTAAGGCATGACCTATCTCTCTGCTTTCAGTGTTTGCCTGGATCTGCTTCAAGACTGGATGACCTCTCATGGCTCCTGCCAGTTTCTATGATTCGATATGAGACACACATTTGGGAATATAACATAGCAGAGCTTCATAACTGTCATACTTAGAAAAGAAACACTAGCCGCAGATTATTAGGGGAGACAAGGCAATATGCTATGTTTATTATGAGAAAAACACAATTACACTAATAGTTAATATCTAGTACCTACACACACACACACACACACCCAAATGTTCTGCTGTTGGTCGTGTATAGTTACCAGTCCTAATTGTGGCTTGTGATCGTAGCTTGAGCTCATGGCTGGTGTTCGCAGCTCATGGCGGCTATCCGGCCAGGGAAGCCGGGCCTGAGGAAGAGCGGGATCTCTGTCAAGCACACAGCTGTGCACCAACACTCTTGGGTGCTGTGAACATTACCCAAAGCTATGCAGTCTCCCCCATCTTTTATATCTTTTAGTCCGTGGGTCTTGCTGTGTCACACTGCCTCAGGGTACTGCATGACCAGGAGTCATCAGTTAATGGCAGATGTGACTTTGGTCTTGTTCTTAATGGGGCTTTTTGTCCCTTTCTAGGGTGGATTCTTCTTGCTTTTGCAGAGTTTGTCTGCCTGGTTCTTCAGAAACGAGAATCCTGTGACACCTTAAAGACTAACAAATTTCTCCGGGCATCAGCTTTCGTGGGTTCCGTACACAATATTAACCTCTAAAATAAAAGTATCGATACCAGCAGAGGACTGTCAGTGGGATTGAATCACCAGCTTGGGGGGGTGAGAGACAACTACAACTCTGACTTCATCCCCAGCCAACAGCCAGTCCCACACCGCAAAACTCAAATCCCAGTGGAACCCGCCCAAAATGTGACGGGAGTTTGGAAGCAGTTGTTACAGAACCAACACCCACGCAGTGCCATCGTGATCTATTAGACTGGTGGTCACACCAGTATTGAGCCTGTGCTCTATTCCCAAGAGCTCTCCCTCACCAAAACACTACAATCCCATCTAACAACATGATCTGTTGGGGAAGAGTCACCATAATAGGAATAATGTCATTGACCTCCTTTGTAAAGCACTTTGTGCTCTTCTGTTTTTGTAAAGGGAAATCATGCCTCTCCAATCTACTAGAATTCTTTGAGGGGGTCAACAAGCATGTGGCAAAGGGTGATTCAGTGGATGTAGTGTACTTAGATTATCAGAAAACCTTTGACAAGGTCCCTCACTGAAGGTTCTTAAGCAAAGTAAGCTGTCCTGAGATAAGAGGGAAGGTCCTTTCCTGGATCAGTAACTAATCAAAAAGATAGGAACTAGTTAAAAAGATAGGCAAGAAAGCGTAGAAATAAATGGTCAGTTTTCAGAACGGAGAGAGGTAAATAGTGGTGTTCCTTAAGGGTCTATACTGGGACCAGTACTGTTCAACATATTCATAAATGATCTGGGAAAAGGGGTAAACAATGAGATGTCAAAATTTGCCAATGATACAAAACTACATAAGATAGTTAAGTCCAAAGCAAACTTTGAAGAGTTACAAAGGGATCTCACAAAATTGGGTGGCTGAGCTATAAAATGGCAGCTGAAATTCAATGTTGATAAATGAAAAATAATGCACATTAGAAAACATAATCCCAACTATGCCTATATAAATATGCCATGAGTGCAGGGAACTGGACTCGATGACCTGTCATGGTCCAGTTTCTATGATTCTATGGCTATGTCTACACTTGCAAGTTAGGTCGACTTAAGGAGGCTTAAGTCAACCTAACTTAGTCCCTGTCCACACCAGGCTTTCATTAAGTCGATTTAAGAAATTCCTTAAGTCGACTTAATGAAAGGTTAGGTCGACTTAATAAGAACCGCCGGTTAGGTTGACCTAACCCTTAAGTCGACTCCTTAGATCCACCTAAGCACAGTGTGGACACGTAAGTCCACTTTATTAGGTCGACCTAAGAGCAGTTAGGTTGACTAACTAAGTCCTCATTCAGGGAAACCACTTTGTTAAGTTGACCTTATTAGGTTGACTTAACAAAGTTGACCTAACTTTTTGTAGTGTAGACATAGTCTATGACTCTAAATTAGCTGTTACTACTTGAGAACAGCTTCCATATGAGAAGAGATTAGTAAGACTGGGACTTTTCAGTTTGGAAATGAGATGACTAGGAGGGATATGGTGGAGGTTTATAAAATCAGAATTGGTGTGGAGAAAGTAAATAACACATTAAAACAAGAACTAGACATCACCAAATAAAATTAATAGGCAGCAGATTTAAAACAAACAAAAATATTTCTTCACACAGTGCATGGTCAACCTGTGGAACTAGCTTGCCAGAGGATATTGTGAAGGCCAAGACTATAATGGGGTTAAAAAAGAACTAGATAAGTGCATGGAGGATGGATCCATCAATGGCTATTAGGCAGGATGGGCAGGGATGTAAAACCATGCTCTGAATGTCCCTAGCTTCTGTTCGCCAAAAGCTGAGAATGGAGGCTGGAGGTGGATAATTTGATGATTGCCTGTTCTGTTCACTCAGTCTGAAGCACCTGACATTGGCCACTGTTGAAAGACAGGATTCTGGGCTAGATGGACCATTGGTTGACCCAATATGGTCATTGTTCTGTTTTTAACCAAACACTTGCTCTGTTTTTCCATTAAACTGACACAAGCTAGGCCTGGTACAGGGTGGATGAATCATCCTGGGCCAAATTGAGCTCATGCTGTGTCAGTGTGCTCCTCTGCCTCAGTGTAAATACCACTCATTAAACCTAAGTCTTATCTGATGAGACAGGAAAGCAATGAGTCCTGCGTAGGGAAATTCTCTGGAAGATCAGAATAGATTAGCATAAGTGGTTTCCTTGGGGATGTCACTCTCAGCGGTGGCAGGAATATACTCTGTCTGTTGGGAAAGCCCCCATATTGGGAATATCAGCAATTAACTCTCAGGTCATACGACATCGTCCTGGCAAATGGGTCTGTCTCCAGATGAACCAAGGGGCAGACAGACTGGGATCACCACGTGGGGTTTTTACACTCCAAGCAAATAAGATGGGATGGAGGGGGGGGGGGGTTCAGTCCCAAAGCCAGACTGGGTTGAGGCTCTGGTTTGGAAAGAAAAACCAGATCAAAGCATGAGATTGGTCAGCGTTGTTAAAATAAAGGCGCTAAGCTACTCCCAAAGATGGAGATTCTACCACCTCCCTAGATAGCCCATTCCAATGCGTCACCACCCTCCTAGTGAGAAAGTTTTTCCTAATATCCAACCTTGACCTCCCCAGCTGTAATTTGAAACCATTGCTCCTTGTTCCATCCTCTGTTACCATCGAGAACAGCCTACCTCCCTCCTCTTTGGAGCACCCCTTCAAGTAGTTGAAGGTTGCTATCAAATCTCCCCTCAGTCTTCTCTTCTGTAGACTAAATAAGCTTAGTTCCTTCGGTCTCTCCTCATAAGTCATGTGCCCCAGCCCCCTAATCATTTTTGTTGCCCTCCGCTGGACTCTTTCTAATTTGACCACATCCTTTCTGTAGTGGGGAGCCCAAAACTGGACACAGTATTCCAGATGCGGCTTGACCAGTATCGAACAGAGGGGAATTATCACATCCTTCGATCTGCTGGCAACGCTCCTCCTGATGCAGCCTAATACACCATTGGCCTTTCTGGCAACAAGGGCACACTGTTGGCTCATATCCATCTTCCCGTCCACCATAACCCCCAGGTCCTTTTCTACAGCGCTGCTACTTAGCCAATCGGTCCTTAATCGGACTTAATTTACTAGTGTAGACGCACCCTTAGAGTATGTCTACACTAGCAATTTAGGTTGACTTAAGGACTCTTAAGTCAACCTAAATTACTCCAGGTCCACACCGGCCTTTCATTAAGTCAACTAAAGGGCATCCTTAAGTTGACTTAATAACTACCGGTTGTTAGGTCGACTTAACGCTTAAGTTGACCTAAAGCCGGTGCGGACGCTCTAGGTTGGCTTAATTTCCTAAGTAAACCTTGGGCTGGGGAGAAGGGAGCCCCGGGTCCTGGTGAGAAGGGAGCCACAGGTCCCTTCTCAGCAGGGAGCCGCGGCTCTCCACCATGTCTACACTTGAAAAGTTAAGTCAACTTGTTAAGTCGAGTTGACTTAACTTTTCAAGTGCAGACCTACCCTTAGGGCTTGTCTACACTGGTGGCTATGCTGGCAAAGCTTTGTCACTCAGGGGTGTGAAAAAACCACACACACCGAGGGATATAAGTTTTGCCAGAATATGCGCGCGTGTGGACAGCGCTGTCGGCGGGAGATGCTTTCTGGTGACATAGCGACCAACGCTCATTGAAGTGGTTTTATTACGGCGGTGTTGAACCACCTCCCTGAGAGGTGGGAACTATATCAGCGGGAAAAGCACCCCCACTGACATAGCGCTGTCTGCACAGGAAGGTAGGTCAATATTACGACCGCACTCAGCCTGAGGGGCGTGGCTTTGTGGTTGTTTTACCTGTTCAGGTCTGTAATATAAGCCAGGCCTCACGCTTTATGTCCCAGCTCCCTTCGTTCCTCGTGGGGCTACTGCACCTTCTCTCTCCTAGCCTTTGTCTGTTTTGACTGGAAACTCTTCTGTGTCCACATCGGCCCCTAAGTGTATCATGCACAAAAGGATTCCGATCCAGCGTCCTGAGGTGGGTTTGGGTCCAGATGTGTGAATGCAACATGCCGGGGTATTCAGGCACAAGAGAGACCATGCTCGCCCCCAGTTCCTGCATGCAGGCTGATTGATTCTTGGTGCTGAGCAGAGGCTCTGTTACTGAATGAGGAATCACAGCTTTGATGCTGCTTGTATCTGGCACAGAGTGATGGCCTCCCAGAAGTGCCCTGTCCCTTGAACCAATGTCATCTTCCGTGGCCCTCAGCGCTCTGCCCAGCACAGGCTACATCCCCAGCAAGACAGGAGACGGAAAACAGATGTGCTTGGAAAAGTGGACAAAGGAAAAGCCCTCTGCAGAAACATCACAACAGAGGCTGCCAACCACTCAGCCGCTCAGCCTTTCCATATCTTCGGGAAAGCCAGGCTGACGTGTTCATCAAAGGGATCGCTGAGGCTTTAGACTTGTAGTTAACGTAGAGAGACAGTGCTATTAGCCAGCTGCCCTTTGCCCAGCCTCCCTGTGGTCCAGATAGGCTCTGAAACACTCCTCACGCAGCAGTTTCAGACAGAGGCTGAGCCACCAGAGCTGCTGGTAAATTATTATAACAACCCTGCAGGGCCAGCACATTTCTATCCCCTGGCAGCTGCGTAGTCCTCAATTGCAGCATCCCCTGCCAGCCTGGCCCTCTCACCCGACCCCCACACTGCTTTAACCCCACCCCCACACTGCTCTAATCTCACTCCTGCCTCCGCACTGCTCCAAACCCTACCTCCAACTCCAAAATCTCACCCCCGCCTCCACACTGCTCCAAACCCTACCTCCAACTCCACACCACTCTAACTATAGCCCTCTAACCCCCACCCTCCTTTAATCCCAACCACACACACCACTAACCCCAGCACCCTCCCTCCACACTGCTCTAATCTCACCCCCGCCTCCACACTGCTCCAAATCCTACCTCCAACCCCACACCACTCTAACTATAGCCCCCTACCCTGCTCTAACCCCAACCACACACACCACTAACCCCAGCCCCCACACTGCTCTAATCTCACCCCCACCTCCACACTGCTCCAAACCCTACCTCCAACTCCACACCACTCTAACTATAGCCCCCCTACCCCCTACCCTGCACTAACCCCAACCCCACCTGCAAATCCCAGACCCCTTTAACCCCAGCCTCGCACCATTTTATTCCCATCTGTATGGCCTCACTGATCTAATCCCACCCCCATGGCCTCATAATGCTCCCACCCCCCTTCACATGGCCCTAACCCTAACCCATGCTGCAGCCTAACTGTAGCCCCATGTTGCTCTGACCTTATCCCCATGCCTCTCTAACACTGCCCCCATGCTGTTCTAACCCCACCCCACCCCCTCACATTGCTCTGCCCCTCCCCCTGCTCTAACTCCACCCCTCTGCTGTTCTAACCCCGCCCCCTCACATTGCTCTGCCCCTCCCCCGCTCTCACGCTGCCCCTGTGCTGTTCTAACCCTGCCCCCGCACATTGCTCTGCCCCTCCCCCTGCTCTAGCTCCGCCCCTGTGCTGTTCTAACACCACCCCCTCACATTGCTCTGCCCCTCCCCCTGCTTTAACTCCACCCCTGTGCTGTTCTAACCTCACCCCCTCACATTGCTCTGCTCCTCCCCTGCTCTAGCTCCACCTCTGTGCTGTTCTAACCCTGCCCCCTCACATTGCTCTGCCCCTCCCCCTGCTCTAGCTCCGCCTCTGTGCTGTTCTAACCCTGCCCCCTCCTATTGCTCTGCCCCTCCCCCTGCTTTAACTCCACCCCCATGCTGTTCTAACCCTGCCCCCTCCTATTGCTCTGCACCTCCCCTGCTTTAACTCCACCCCCATGCTGTTCTAACCCACCCCCTCACATTGCTCTGCCCCTCCCCCTGCTCTAACTCCACCCCTGTGCTGTTCTAACCCCACCCTGATTCTGGTGCGGTGGTGGAGTCGGATTCGCTGTTCCAGCAAGGCCCGATCCCATAGACCACTACCATAGCCGAGCACACAGAGGGTCTCTATGGGAAGAGCAGGGGGAGGAAGGGAATAAAGAAAGTCTGGTGCATAAGGCATTCCCTTGCGAACAGGGACTGCAAACAGGGGAGTTTGCGAGGGAAGGAGAAGGAGAAGCCCTGAGAAGGAGGCGAAGGAGATCCCCTTGCTGAAGAAGCAAGGGAGAGAGTGAATTGCTGACTGTGTGTGCTTGTGCTTGTGTCTTTTTTTCCCCACAGGTGATTTCTGTGAATTGTCAGTTACTGTGTGAGTTGGGATTGTGATTGTGTGATTGTCTGGGGGCTGTTTGTACCATTGTTCTTTGCTCAGCCCTGCTCAGCTCAATCAGCCTTGTGATCACCCTTCCCCTGTGTGCTTAACAAGGGGCAAGGGCTGACCCAGGCAGAGAAGGCCTTAAAAGCCAGTGGCTGAGCGACCAGGGGGAGCTTGTGAACAGGGACTGCAAACAGGGGAGTTTGCGAGGGAGTTTGGGGGAAGTTTGTGGTTTGTGTTGTTACTATGGTGAAGAGGACCCGCACCACTACTGTCTCCTCCACCTGCGCCTGTATCCAGACAGACATACTGACCATGGATATCTCTACCCAGATCCTGGCGTGGACTTGCAAGGACTGTGGCCTGCATTTCCCACTCTCAGACGGTCAGGCTGGGGAGATCATTCAATGTGACAGGTGTCTCCTGGTGGAATCTCTCAGGAAGCAGGTGGGGGAGTTACAGGAGGAGGTGGCCAGGCTCAGGAGTATCCATGCCCTGGAGAAGTTCCTGGATAGCATCCATGAGGAAACATGCAAGGATGAGGAAACTATCCAGAGGCAAAGGACTGCTGCCACACCCTCAGAGAAGGATGGGATGGCTCAAGCAGAGGGTGGACACTGGCAGCTGGTTACTTCTGGCAGCAGACAGTGCTCCACCCCTGCTCCCATCCCACCCTCCGTTGTGGTAAAGAACCGCTACGCAGCACTACAGACGGGAGATGATATGGAAGAGGAGAAGCCGTGCACCCCCGAGGTTGGGAGGATCACAACCATCACACCCAGGAGAAAACGTCGGGTTGTGGTGGTTGGTGACTCTCTTCTGAGGGGGACGGAGGCACCCATCTGTCGCCCAGATAAGGCCTCTCGGGAGGTATGCTGCCTGCCAGGTGCCCGTATCCGAGACGTTACGGAGGGATTGTCGAGAATCATCCGTCCCTCTGACTACTACCCCATGCTACTCATCCATGTGGGAACCAATGATACTGCGAGAGGTGACCCTCTGCAGATCAAAGGTGACTACAGGGCTCTGGGAGCACGGGTGAAGGAGTTCGGTGCACAGGTGGTTTTCTCCTCGATCCTCCCGGTCAAGGGTAGGGGCCCGAGCAGAGACAGATGCATCCTGGAGGTGAATGCCTGGCTGCGGAGATGGTGTTACCAGGAGGGCTTTGGCTTCCTCGACCATGGGGTGCTGTTTCAGGAAGAAGGACTGCTAGGCAGAGACGGACTCCACCTATCCAGGAAGGGAAAGAGCGTATTTGGAAGCAGACTGGCTAACCTGGTGAGGAGGGCTTTAAACTAGGTCCGAAGGGGGAAGATGACCAACACCCACAGGTAAGTGAAACTGAGGGAAACCTGGGGGAAGGGATGGAACTTGGGGGATGCTGGGGCTGTAACAGCAGGAATAAAAGAGGGGGTAGTTGGAACTGGGGGCAGGGGTCAAATAATTGTTTATTTCTTGATAAAGTCATAATACCTCAGGCGAGTGGGGAAGGAGGACACTGGGAGAAATTGCAAGGGGGAAGATGCGACAGGAGGGAGAATCGACAGGGCAAAGTAGGGCAATGGGCCCGGTATCTTAGGTGCCTGTACACAAATGCGAGGAGCCTGGGAAACAAGCAGGAAGAATTGGTAGTACTGGCACAGACAAGGAACTATGATATAATTGGAATAACAGAAACGTGGTGGGATAACTTGCATGACTGGAGCACTGCCATGGATGGATATAAATTGTTCAGGAAGGACAGGCAGGGAAAAAGGGGGGGAGGAGTAGCGTTATATGTAAAAGAGCTGTACGACTGCTCGGAGCTTCACTATGAAAGTGGAAACAAGATGGTTGAAAGCTTGTGGGTTAAGTTTAGGGGAGAATGCAACAAGGGGGATGTTGTGGTGGGTGTCTGCTACAGACCGCCAGACCAGAAAGAGGAGGTGGATGAGGCGTTCTATGGACAACTAACAGAAGTTTCCAGATCGTCGCAGGCCCTGGTTCTTATGGGGGACTTCAATTATCCTGATGTCTGCTGGGAAGATAATACAGCAGTGCACAGGCAATCCAGGAAGTTTTTGGAGAATATTGAAGACAACTTCCTAGTACAAATGCTGGAGGAACCAACTAGGGGCCTTGCACCTCTAGACCTATTGCTCACAAACAGAGAAGAATTGATCGGGGAAGTAGAAGTAAATGGCAACCTGGGCAGCAGCGACCATGAGACGGTAGAGTTCAGGATCCTGATCAATGGAAGGAAGGAAAGAAGCAGAAGACACACCCTGGACTTCAGAAAAGCAGATTTTGGCTCCCTTAGGGAGCTGATGGGCAGGGTCCCATGGGAAGCTGATCTGAAGGGGAAAGGTGTCCAAGACAGCTGGCTGTATTTTAAAGAAACCCTGTTAAAGGCACAGGAAGATAACATTCCGATGTGCAGAAAGAACAGCAAATGTGGACGGCGACCAGCGTGGCTTAGCAGGGAACTCTGCGGGGAGCTGAAACATAAAAGGGAAGCTTACAAGAAGTGGAAGCTTGGACAGATGACAAGGGAGGCGTATAAAGATATTGCTCGGGACTGCAGGGATCAAATCAGAAAGGCCAAAGGACAATTGGAGTTGCAGCTAGCAAGAGATGTGAAGGATAACAGAAAGGGATTCTATAAGTATATCAGCAACAAGAAAAGGATCAGAGGTGGTGTAGGTCCCTTACTGAATGGGGCAGGCATCCTCGTGGAGGATGATGCGGAAAAGGCTGAAGTACTCAATGCTTTTTTTACTTCAGTCTTCACAGGGAGGGCCAGCTCCCAGGCTACTACACGGGGTAACGCGGACTGGAGAGAAGAGTGGCCCTC